>JAQJVL010002420.1:0-99429 GCA_035578905.1 Stictocephala bisonia
CCTCAATGTAATTGGGTCTAGTACCTGTATTGGAGCATGAAAATGAAGTGAAATGAAATGAAGTGAAATGAAGTGAAATGAAGTGAAGTGAAGTGAAGTGAAGTGAAGTGAAGTGAAGTGAAGTGAAGTGAAGTGAAGTGAAGTGAAGTGAAGTGAAGTGAAGTGAAGTGAAGTGAAGTGAAGTGAAGTGAAGTGAAGTGAAGTGAAGTGAAGTGAAGTGAAGTGAAGTGAAGTGAAGTGAAGTGAAGTGAAGTGAAGTGAAGTGAAGTGAAGTGAAGTGAAGTGAAGTGAAGTGAAGTGAAGTGAAGTGAAGTGAAGTGAAGTGAAATGAAGTGAAATGAAGTGAAATGAAGTGAAATGAAGTGAAATGAAATTAAATGAAATTAAATGAAATTAAATGAAATTAAATGAAATTAAATGAAATGAAATGAAATTAAATGAAATGAAATGAAATGAAATGAAATGAAATGAAATGAAATGAAATGAAATGAAATGAAATGAAATGAAATGAAATGAAATGAAATGAAATGAAATGAAATGAAATGAAATGAAATGAAATGAAATGAAATGAAATGAAATGAAATAAAATAAAATAAAATAAATAAAATAAAGCTCAATATAATTTTCCTCAGAAACTGTTATACGTTAATAGCCTATTGACTGATGAAAACATAGTGCAAGGGCTGATGTTTTCAAAATGTTGAATACTTTGATTATATTCAAACTTAATTATTCAGATTACTTATACATAAGAGGTGAGGTATTTTAAATTGAAGGATTTACAGAAGTCTACGATGAGTGTGAAACACCTGTGGTTACTAACAGAGTTTGATTCATGCTAATAAAGAGTCATTTATAAATAGCCATCAGCAAGAGCCACTAAAAGAACTTCACTTTGATGTGTAGTTTGAACCACGTAGAATCGGTCTGAATATCACCTGATTGACAAGGCTTACACTCGGTTATTTTCCCTAGTAAAATACGTAGGCCCTAGCCATCATCCATCTTGTGTGCTCTAGAACTGTCTAGTAGTAAACACGCAAGTGGTAAACGTTGAACTGACGCCATGTTTTTATTAAGAAGATCGACTATATAATCTATTATCTACAATCTCATAACAGACTGTCCCAATTAGCTGTGTAAACAGCACTACCATGATTGCCGAATAAATTATTATTGGATCTATTCCGTTAATTCTCTACCATTGCTTTTATATTTTAGTTAATTCACTATCACTTCATAAATATTATATTGCTGTAAAAACTATTTTGCAATAATCTTTACGTCCACTGTGGCATTTGTTATCCACTAGAATTCTGATATTGCTAGCCTCTCTATCACCTTCCAAGAACTTGCACACGGATAGTGCAATCGGCGGTAACATTGGATTTACCAGTTTGTGATGAACTTTAGTAGCCACCTAAACTGACCTGATCCAACCTAACCTAACCGTAATTGCGACAAAACAAAAAGTGATAGTGAAGTAACGAAAAGTAGTGACAGTGAATAAACGGATAGGTCCTTATTATTATTATTATTATAAACAATCCAATTATATCAATTAACAACCAATTTATTAAAAACAAGTTATTATGTTAAACCCACCCGTTGTTTCGTAAATAGCGTCATCAACTATTTAATGCAAACACATACGTACACTACGTAAAAGTACACAAGTATCTTGATAGATAACTCCATCCCGAACTAATATGAGAAGCAGTAGTAGACCAATTAATGATTAAGACATTTTACAAAATTGTAATTTGTCAACTTCCCATCATTAGTGTACTGTATTTGGGGCAAAACTCTTCCAGTAATGTTTAGTTCCTCCCCCCCCCCTGCCTCACATTTAAGACAACATCCTTAGACTCCTCCCGACAAATACGACTTGGAGAATAAATCTTTCTAAAATGTGGAAAAGAGCCTCTCTGCAAATACATTTGGTTCAAATAATACAAATACAAACACAGTGTATATAATTTTGTTCATACTACAACAAACAAAAATGGTCCCATCACTCCACCTTGAGGCACACCAAAGATTATAAACCCGACGCACTGAGAAAAGCTACAGTTAAAATCTTGGTAGATTATTATTACAAAATAAGTATAACGCTAGACCAGGAGTGAGTTTATAAGACCAGCAGACTAAACAGACTACAGGTTATTACTTTTTAATTGCGTAGCTTAGTACAATGTTTAATTGGCATATAATAAATAAAGGGTTTTTGATTGAACGTTAAACCCCAAACAAACAACAGAACAGAAGAATATAATTTATCTACGTATAAATCCCACTGATATAAACAGAATCCAAAATTATTAACTGTGAGGGAATTCACCCTTGTATATCCGGCCTAAGTAAATGTCTGCGGGGGAGTTACCGACCGTTGATCGATTGATCGAATTGTGCCAAACAGCATCATTACTCTTGTTGACAGCGCTGAGGATACCTTATCATTCACAGACTCCCTTTGTAACTGGAGAATAAATAAGTTTATCGACATGTATTTCAAACTAGCTACGAAGTATTTTCAAAAGTAATTGTAACGATTTTATGTTTAACTCTTATTCTGTAATTTAGTATTCAACAAAATTATTTACTGAACAATACGCAATTCGTCAAAAGCAATTACCAGAGAAAAGTTACTAATTTATGGATAACTATCCTTTAAAAGACATCGTATATTTTACAGTTGCCACATATATATCATAGACGAATGCTAAACATATCATGATAATTATGAGGTACAGTTTTGCAGGTTTAATTTTTATTTACTTTATGAATATAAACTTCAAATTGTCATGTAAATATTAGCGTCTTATACCCAATACATGAAAATAATAAAAAATACAACCTATTTAAATATTCTATAGTAATAAATATTATTTATAAAAGTTTCTGACTTTAATGAAGATGATTTATTTAAGAAAAAAAAGTGTCTATGTACGATCCTTCTCACTTCATCCATGCTCATAAAACTACCAAATTATTAGTTTTGATATTTGTATATTTATTACTATACATACATGAAACGACATGCCCTACTAACTTATTTAAGCGGGCTCAAATATATCTATTTATGCATATATTTATCAAATCTATCAAAATATACATTTTATTTTTAATTCTTTAAATATTATTTAATTATTTTTTCCTTAGATTGTGTGTTTGGTTATATTCCACCATTAGTTTCATTAATATGTGCTATAGCAAAAAATGTACGTGTATACTCAGTGTAAGAATTTACACTAGTGATAGTCAATGACACTGAATTTGGTCATTGACTAAAAGATATTCTATCGTTGGAAGCCATTATATTATAGCCAGCTCACTTTTTTCAGATTTTAAGAGTAGTTTTATTGTTAATATATGCTTTATTATGCCATGACAGAATTTAAAACATTAAAAACACTTCAGTTTCTCAAGATTATGGTAGGTGTACAGTTGCTTTATGAGGAGCATAAATCAGCTAAAATCACGCAATTGTGTATTTTATAGGAAGAAAACTAGTAATTAGTAAAACTCTTTGTAAATTTAATTAATTTCATTAGAAAAATAAAATGCAGTCTGATTTTACAGATTTACTATAAATTATTAATTACTGATACAAGATTAGAACTATATAGATAGTTCTCGTAAAACTAAGAACTATAGATTTTTAGATATGAGACACCGACTCAACTTTGTGCATATTTTAAGTCGAATACAAATGATTACATGACTGTAGGATTAATGTAAATGATCAATGAAGTCTAGTTACTAACTGAGTTCGATTAAATTTCAATTAATAATAAAATAGGTAATTTATTAATAGCTTAATAGCGAAGGAAACTAAGGAACTTACAATTTTACATTGAATCCGAACTACGAAGTATTAATCTGATTTTCAACTTATTGAGAAACCTGATAATTATTTATCTCCTCTGCACAACACACGAGCAGTGACTAAGATCCAACATGGACACATAGGACTTCTATAGTAGTGCACACACCAATGCAACCACTGAGTGGATGCCATGTCGGTATTTAGTGGATCGAGCATAAAACCTATCTCTTACAATCTCCTTAAAACGTCTTAAGCATACCATCAATATAAGAACTCAGTATGATGGCTTTCTCCTAGATAACAAAGTCTTGTAGACTAGAAATCCCTATAAGTCTACTTTACGGGGGTTGTAAACTAGTTAAAAAATATCAGAGTTATTAGAATGAACTTAAACATTTCACAATTAAAACCACATTAACGAAGCTGTTTGAAATGAATTATTAAATTAAATTAACGCCATATTACTCTTATGAAAAAGGAAACTTTTAGGGGTTATCTCTACTCCTTAGCATGAAATTACGTGAATTCCACGCTTAGTGGGTTTCTAAGATATACAAGCTAACTTCTCTCCGAATGTTATAAAAATGTGTAAGGAGATTCTCGAGATTTCATGATGAGTGAAGTGGTTCGTTTTTGGATTTTATATGTTAAGATAACATATAAAGAGTACATTATACAATTCAGTTATTTATGTATTTTAGTAAATGATGAATTTGTATTTACGAAGAAATAGTTTACAAATTAATATGAACTTTTATGGGAAATAGAAACAATCCATTCAACAAGTTTGTGACAGAGCTGACTGGTTACTTAATCATCAATAAACTTGTACCTTTACTACTAGAATGTCCTACATGACAATGTAGATAAAAAACAATTTTTTTCAAATATCTACTTATAAAACCGAAGCATAAAGCCATTGTCTAACAAAAACAGACATGGAATCCAATGTAACAATGCATGAACAAAAGACTTCCGTTTGCATTCAAAACGTGTTTTTAAAAGTTTAATATCACTGGTGTTATATATCATACTTTTGTCTAATGCAAGATAAGATTTCCACCGCAAAATATAAAAAATGTAACAATGAGTTATGAACCTTTCTGGCAATAATTGTTCTTACCATGACCAAGTAAATGCGTTTTTTCTTAATTTACTGATCCGATTTATGGCCGTATTGAAATATAGACACCACCTTTCTACGAGTTGCTAGTCAATACAATAATGGCCGGAGAGTAAGCAATCAGTTTGCTATATTTATCTTATATAAGAATGTCAGTAGAGTATAGAAATAAATCCACCGCTGAGCTACCTTACTTCAGGGGCATGACTTACTTCCACCTTCTAGCGTTCAACTTTCGCAACAGTGTTCATATGGAAAAGTTTTATTATGTTTTTAGCTGCTGTTTATTGTATACATTACTATCCATTCTCTTATTTTTACTACTTAAATACTGAATAATTATTTTATTTTATCTGTTTAAGTTTTATTCATTACAAGATACCATGACAGTTTGAAATGGAATAGCACAGTAGGTAAAGAGTTCTTCTCTCTCTCACTTCCACCACTCTATGTATCTCTCTTGCACCATTGCTTTCAGTAAGTAATTTTTTTAGCGGCCTTCTAAGAGCGTAATTGATTATGTAGTCTTAGTTCTGTTTATTCAAAGTATCACATTAATTTTGATACTTAATTAACTGTTTTAAGTTAATGAAATATCGTAGCTGCCTTCAATACAAGGGGTCACAGACTTCTAAATACTCCTTGGTCAGAAATAAATTACAAAAAATAAGTATAATAGATACTCAACAAATATAACGAAGATGAATAGATACTCAACTGAATTTATTGAAAATTCAATAATGAAAAAGTCTAAAAGAATAAGAAACTATCAATGATAACGTTATGGAGACAAGAAAAGTTATGACGTGGAAACAATAAAATTTACCCCTTTAAATGACCAAGTATATACAATGTTAAAAAAATAAACAAATTACAAATTAGCTTACAAATTAAAATTAAAAATAAACTAGGAAAACCTACATATAAAATTTTAAAAGAAAACAAAATCATGAATTTATAAAATTAACTATAATTACAACACAGTTACATTTGGAACAAAAACAAAAGAAATAATGAATGTTTGACACGCGCATATATATTTTAAATATTTTTAGTCATATTTTACAAACTTTAAAAAGTTATAGTTTAAATATATTTTAAATACTTGGCTATTCTTTAACTAATTTTCAAATACCAAACGTACTTTTGTGCTTTTTGCATTTTCAGGTCTTTTCAAAGAACAAACAAGTTCTGACGAACAAACTTGGAAAGTAGAATCAAATACAATGTAATCCACAAAGCTATAACTTCGTGAGAAACAAGAAAAGTTCGTGTAAGATTACAAAGCTCCTTGGGAACTCCACAATAGCATTGTGGAAACATATTCCACAGTTACACATGTGTTGGATTGAATTCTATATAAAAAAAAAAAACATTGTTTTGGGTTTTACTAACGTTTTAATTTCAAGATCAAAACTTTATAATTGTTTCACTGTCAACAACGGTAATATTTATTAGACATGTTCTTGGATGATATAAAAGTATGTTCTTAAATTAACATGTTAAATAACAATATCTTTGATTCCATCGAAAGGTTTTTTTAAAAAAAGGAATTATTTTATTTTTACCTGCTAGGGTGTCTTTTATCTATATAGAAAACAATAATAGGTGCGAATATGACCCTCGTGGGACACCTGAATTAACTATAAGATAATCTGAGAAAAATTCTTTGTATGGAACCAATTGTTTTCTTTGATATCAAAAAATTATTTTTTTTCAAGAAAACCATAGAAATACATGGTTTAGACAGTAATACTAAATTGTTGAATGTCAAAATGTGTTTATATGTATTAAACTTACGAATATTCATGAAATGTAAACAGGAAAATTTACGGCTTTGTAGGTCAAATTGTGAAGTATATACACATAAAATGTATGTAAGACAAAGATCCATAGACTTAACACAAAAAAGCAGATTTCGCCCATTCACCCACCCTGAAACGTCCAGTGGTACTGATCCATCCGCCCACCCGTACACGTCCGTTGACACAAATAAATATAAAATACATGTTGAGAAAATTAAGCAATTTAAGGACATATTTACTTCTAGAGTATATATTAAAATTACCCAGTTCTACTTTCATGACAATTTTAGCAATCTTTTAGTTGTTGTCAATGATTAATAATTGAAATATTTGATTTGACGATATAATTAACGAATAAATATTAGCTTGTTTTTCTCCTCGTATGGGTGGGCGGGTCGGTCAATGCCACTGTACGTGTATGGGTGGGCGGGTGGGTCAATGCCACTGTTCGTGTATGGGTGGGCGGGTGGGTCAATACCACTCTACGTGTATGGGTGGGCGGGTGGGTCAGTGCCACTGTACGTGTATGGGTGGGCGGGTGGGTCAGTGCCACTGTACGTGTATGGGTGGGCGGGTGGGTCAATACCACTCTACGTGTATGGGTGAGCGGGTGGGTCAGTGCCACTTTACATGTATGGGTGGGCGGGTGGGTCAGTGCAACTGTACGTGTATGGGTGGGTGGTTGGGTCAATACTACTGTACGTGTATGGGCGGGTGGGTGGGTCAATACCACTGTACGTATAAGGGCGGGTGGGTGGGTCAATACCACTGTACGTGTATGGGCGGGTAGACCTATACCACTCACTGTACGTGTAGGGGTA
Organism: Stictocephala bisonia; assembly: GCA_035578905.1. Classification (NCBI taxonomy): domain Eukaryota; kingdom Metazoa; phylum Arthropoda; class Insecta; order Hemiptera; family Membracidae; genus Stictocephala; species Stictocephala bisonia. The sequence continues at coordinate 7,579 of JAQJVL010002420.1, forward strand.
GGCGGGTGAGTTAGTGAAGCCAGTGACCCATACAGTGCCAGTTGATCAATACCAGCCAGTTGATCAAAACCACTGTACGTGTGTGGGTGGGTGGGTGGGTAAAAAACACTGTACGTGTATGGGTGGGCGGGTGGGTCAATGCCACTGTATGTGTATGGGTGGGTGGGTGGGCCAATGCCACTGTACGTGTATGGGTGGATGGGTGGGCCAATGCCACTGTATGTGTATGGGCAATGTCCTCCATTGTCAAAGTGGGACAATGACAATAATCTACAGAAATTAATTAATTTAAATTAATAGTGGGTCAATACCATTGTACGTGTATGTGTGGTTAGGAGGGTCATCACCATAGTACGAGTATGTGTGGTTGGGAGGGTCATTACCACTGTACGTGTATGTGTGGTTGGGAGGGCCATCACCATTGTACGTGTACGGGTGGTTGGGAAGGTAATCACCACTCTACGTGTATGAGAGCGCGGGAGGGTCATCAACACTGTACGTGTATGAGAAGGTGGGAGAGTCATCACCACTGTACGTGTATGTGTGGTTGGGAGGGTCATCACCATAATACGAGTATGTGTGGTTGGGAGGGTCATCACCACTGTACGTGTATGTGTGGTTGGGAGGGCCGTTACCACTGTACTACTTTTGTATTATGCTTCTGAGCATACGTTTGGGTTTGGATGGGTCAACTGTACCACTTTACGTGTATGGGCGGGTGGGTAGGTCAAATCAAATCAAATCAAATCAAATCCTTTATTAACACATAATATTTGTTACAATTATAAATTTTATCTGTACAAATTTTGTGTCTTGTCAAATTAACTATAACTATAACTATAATATAAGGTCAGTACCATTGTACGTGTATGGGCGGGCGGGTGGGTCAGTTCACTATCACTGTACGTGTATGGGTTGGCGGGTGGGTTACTATTACTGTACGTATATGGGTGGGCGGGTGGGTCACTATCACTGTACGTGTATGGGTGGGCGTGTGGGTCAATACCACTGTAGGTGAATGGTTGGGTGGGTGGGTCAATACCACTGTACGTCTATGGGTGGGCGGGTGGGTCAATACCACTGTACGTGTATGGGTGGGAGGGTGGGTCAATACCCCTGTACGTGTATGGGTGGGCGGGTGGGAAAGATAAATGTTGGAAAGATAATTGTTAGTATAAATGAAAATAATTTGTTTAGATTTTTTATGATTGACATGCAAATTGAATTGGTTTAGTGAGTAAAGAATGAATATTAGTCATGTCTATTAAAAAATATGTTTTTACAAACAGTTGATGTTAGGCCCTAATGGCTTTACCTTACAATTAAACTTACGTGCAAAATGTATAGTAAAAGTAGTTATAACAATACAACGCAAAAGGATAAAAAACTATTAAAAAGCATAAAGAAAAGTTTAAAATGTTTATACTTGTATTTGAAAGTATAGATTTATAATGGCCCTATATGTGTACGTCTTATGTATTCAGTATATGAGTTTAATTTAATTTCAATTAAGAAACAAAAATGTATACAAAAACCTATTATGTTATAATTGCCATTTTTAAGTGCAAAGTTTAAGTGCATTTTTGGTGATTTTTATTTAAAAAATATCCTTTAGAATAAATAAATTCATTAATCTGAATATACACAATTTATAAAATCTATTTCATTAACGTAAGCACATAATATATCTAGTCAGCCATAGTATTAAATGTTACGACTAAATATAGAAAATATTTTAAGAAATTAGTGCTGAATTCCGTATAACTTTTTAAAATCGATATCTAATGCAGGTTGTTTCAGATAATTTAAATAGTACAGGTAAAAAGTTTTCTGTACATTTAATATATCTTCATTTTGCTTATTTTATAACATACCACTTATAAAACTACTTTAATAAATTATAAATAACAATTTTATTCTGAGATTTGGCTTAACTGCTTTAAAGATTTATTTGCAGTGTTCTACAAACTGTAGATAAAAATAATTTCTTTAATATATAACTTTCATATATTTAGAATTAAAATTTGCAAATCAATTTCTATTCGATTGTAAACTATGTTTATAAAGTATTTAAATAATGAGAAATGATAAACATACAAAATAATTCGTTTCACATGTAACGAAGTAAGTATGTAATTAATCAGACGTTTAGTCCTTCACATCAAACCTGAGTTTTATCCAATACCATTTATACTTTTAATATTACACTTTCACAAAACTAGTAAATCAAAGTACTACATTATACCATAAACATTTGACGGATTTAAAAATTCACTATTCGTTAATGTAATAGGTAATGGAAAGATTGAAAGAAATAACATTTTTATCCAAAAACGGATAAAAATATAAAATGAAGGTGTTACTTTGACTAACCAACCCCAATTATTTTAAAAATATGTATTATTAACTTACCAATCTATTAATATGATAATAACAAATTATCATATTAATAGATGTTACAAAAGAAATATGTAGGGTGGAAAATGTGGAAACACGACTGACTCACGACTGTTGTATGACTTCACTTAAAATATAAATCTTGCACAAGATCATGGTTACAAAAAACATACTTTTTGACGCCATAAGTGGAATTTCTTCTTCTCAGGGAGACAGCCCATGAGAAGTTGAACGAAAATCTTCAACGGATGCGTAGGTCGTTTGGTATCAAATGAAAGGTCTATTCAAGAGAAATTAATTGCCATAAACTGAATTTCCAAAGTTTTATTATTTCCAGAGTAGGGGTCATTGAATTTTAAAATTTTAAATTAACTAATTTGATCAATATAGTTTCTCCGCTATTGAACGGTTTTAAGTAAATTATTCTGATAAAAATTATACTTTAATGAACATAATTACTAAACAAATTTAAATGATCAAACTATCTATGGAACAAATAACGTTGTTGTGAAAGCGTTTCCATATTTTATCAACCCTGTGTAAAACCTTGAGAAAGGAATAAACAAGTTTTTTTTATATTTAATAATTAACGCTATTATCAAAATTAAGTTATTCTATACAAATTGATTGAAACATTTAAGCAAAACAAAACTTAAACATATTTTAATACAAATTAAAAAATTCATTTATAAAAAAACAGACATTTCAAGAATATATTTAAAATTATTTAAACTAATTGCAACTTGATTGTATTTATTATTGAGAATTATATTGACTTGCACAAGGAAATCCAAACATCATCCAGAAAGGGTACCTTAACAATATGGAGTGCTGAATATACTGGTACTCCACGCGTCTTCCGTTTGGATAGAATAAGGCCTTAAAGGTTCTTCTGGGTCACAAAAAATCCCAATCTTACAGAGGCATGTTTATATTGGCAAATCTTTTGACATTTCCTAGTATGTACATCCTAGAAGTGTCGTATTAAAAAAAATATATTCAACGTCACTCCTATACACTTACATATTAAACATATAAGCTGAGAAATGTCAACAGAATACCTACTCCAAAACACCGTACCGCGTATTTTGAAAAACAAACCTGTGCTTCTGCAATTAGAATATTTAATAATCTTCCATCACGTCTTAGGGCTCAGTCCTCATTAAATAATTGTTGAAAGATGTTAACGGATTTTATCTCAACTAAGGAATATTACTCAATAAGAGCCCTCCTGACAGATAAGGAAATTTTGTAAATATATAGTGTTGTTTGTATAGTGTTATGTCGACTGCATTATACTATTTTGACATTTGTCATGCAATGTTGAACTTTTAATCGACAATAAAATATTTGCATTTGATTTTAATCATTTAATTTTATTTATTTATTAAAACAAAACACCAAAACCAGGTAGAACATTTATTTAAGACTTTTGCATATTTATAACATCCAAAATACAATTTTTATAATGCATTTTATGTTATTTACTTTGTTAATAAATCTAAGCTGGATAATTAATCTATAATATTAAAACATCATACTAATGTTGACATTTTGAAACTTTATATATATAAATATATATATATATATATATATATATATATATATATATATATATATATATATATATGTATATATAATGCTAATATATATAAATTAGATTTTGCGTCATCTATAAGAATGTAATATTAGCGCTAAATAATTTAATTAATAATGGTTTATCACTAGTATTAATGAAGGGTTGGTTATTGAGTTCAGTTAAAATTACAAATTAATTGGAACGTTGTAAGAAACAGATAAAAGAGTGGCATTCAAACTAACTTATGGCTGAGAGGAATCAACTGAAGCCATCACAAGTAAATACATCTTTGAGAAGCGTAGATAGATTGATTTAATCAGCCCAACACATATCATCAGTCTTGTTCAACTGAAGCCATCTCAAGTAAATACATCTTTGGGAAGCGTCGATAGATTGATTTAATCAGCCCAACACATATCATCAGTCTTGTTCAACTGAAGCCATCTCAAGTAAATACATCTTTGGGAAGCGTCGATAGATTGATTTAATCAGCCCAACACATATCATCACTCTTGTTCAACTCTGAGTGGAAGTTATTATTTACTTCTAAAACTGGCACTTTTACATTCTGTTCCTTGTCTTACTAATACCAACAAAAGATATTTTAGAATTTTTTCAGAAACAAATAGACTGTTTAAACAATGATATTCTTGACTTTCTGGAAGATGGAAATGTGTCTGATATTTATGGGTTGAGTAAAAGGGAAGAAGACATTTAAGTTACATATACTCACCTATTTTACCTATATTTTAAAATATTGTTTGTTTTATTACAAGTAACAAATAAAAAAATAGTATTTTTACTAAGTTTGAGTTCGTTGAGAAAAAGTCTGTTTAATTTTTACAAAAATGCAACTGTTTTAATTAAAAAATTACACATAATTGAAAATAACGTATGTTTTATGGTAATGTTTGTTTTTACAGCATATAACATATAATTAGTATAGTTAAATACTAAATATTTTAACGTTTATTAAGGTTTATTGTTTACTTTACATCAAATATTAAGTATATTTAGCTCTTACATTTTATTTGATTAAATTTAACACTGAAAAATGGAAGGCATTGAAGCCATTTTAATATAAAAGTTACGTAAATGTAAAAATTCCCTAAAATATCAATGAGTCATCTACATGGAGGTAAATAAAAAAAATAAACAGGAAATAAATCTTGGAAATTTTACTTTCCTCAAAACCGTTTTCAAAATATATTTTTAGTAATTATTTTTCTCAAACTTATGTAGTTTAAAATACATTATTTTAGTACTACCATTAATTAGGTGTATCGAACAAGAAATTTATCCTACATTACAGGTACACAAATATCCTCTAGGGGATGTCTTGTTCAAAGTTCTCAAGTTGTCTCGTTAAGGTTACATGGACAATGTAATTTATATTTAAAGCTTCCAAATGTGTTACCGCCAATTAATTTGCTATGTTTGCAAACTCGTGTAGTTCCAATTTGAGTTCAAAAACTGGCAGAAGTTAAAATTAAATAAAACTAGCAAGATTTAAGCATATAGTTCAGTATGGATAAAAAATAATAAAACAAGAACAGTTTGACTGGATTAACTATATTGTTCCAAAGGGATAACGCTAAAAATAAAGGATATGTCTAAAAATTTAAAATAAAGACGATACTGTTTTAGTACTTACAATTAAAGTAAAATATATAATAATGATCTTTTCACAAAAATTACCGATAGTTCATAAAATGTATCTTCAAATTATCTAATACATCACAATTAATTAATCTAGAAAAGTTACTGTTTTTTAATCACTATCCCGCTAAAAAAAGTAAGTGTTTTTCAAAAAATCAACAATTACTTTAATTCTGATCCTATTTCGAATATACATTATCTATAATAAATCTGTCTGATACAAATACATTTTTGAAGGATGAGATAATCTCTCCTACCTCCCCACTGTAGGTCCAGAAATTATGTGTATCCAAGTTTGAATGTAATTTTCTAGGGAACTGAGATGTTAATGAAAAGTCTTACCACACCATTTCTTCTTTAAATTGTACGTCATGATGTTCAATAGGCATATTTAAATTTCATTACAAATTTTAATAATTTTGATCCTAATTATAAAAAAAGTACCGGAATTTTAACTAGTTTTCACTGTGCATTAAATTTACTACATTATAACTAAAAAACATGCTAAACTATTGCATTTAATTTCTAAGGCCTGGTTTATATGTTTTGTTTTCTATAAGTTTTATAAATTCCACAATTTTAACTTAAAAAAAAAAAATGTTTCTCATCAATTTTCTAAAACAATGTTTTCTTAGCTTTTACAATTAGCAAAATCAATAATTAGGTCTTTTTGTAGTTCCTAATACACGCATGATTGCAATGCATTACTTTCATATACTTAAGTGAATTCAGTGATTTTATTTAAATATATCAATTAAATTGAAAGTTATTTTGATTTAAAATTGATTTAAAAACCACTGCGTTCACTTAAATATACGAAAGTAATGTATCGCAACTATACATGTCATAAAAACTACAAGAAAACCAAGTAAATAGTTTTACAACCTCTAGAAGCCAAGAAAACATTGTTTCATGGAATGGATAAACACTTTTTCTCGATAATTTAACATTGAAGAATGTATAAAACTTATATAAAACTGTCATATAAACCGGGCATTAAAATATAAATGCGATATATTAACACTCTTTCATAGTAATAAAGGTGTAAATGTTATGTACAGTGAAAACTAGTTAAATGCCGATACTGTTTTTCAACTAGGAAAATAATTACTAATACTTGTAATAAAATGTTAGTATGCAATGTCATGACGTATAATTAAATGAGGAAAACAATGGTGTAATTTCAATTTTCCGTAGGCGTGCTAGTTCCGTAGAAAACAATCTCAATCTCGGGTGCACATATCTTCTGTGCCGACAGTAGGATAACACTATCATAATATATCTTATAATAACTCCTGGTACCTTTGTATCTTAATATTTTATATTGTGTCTTAATAAAAATTAACTTATTTATTTTAATCTGAAATAAGTTACAGTTAATGTATACCTTACCGTTGGATAACTTTTTTGTATAACTGTACTTTTGTGTATACAATATTTACGACAACTTTTTTGTATAGCTGTACTTTTGTGTATACAATATTTTCGACAACTTTTTTGTATAGCTGTACTTTTTGTGTATACAATATTTTCGATAACTTTTTTGTATAACTGTACATATTGTGTATACAATATTTACGATAACTTTTTTGTATAACTGTACCTTTTGTGTATACAATATTTACGATAACTTTTTTGTATAACTGTACCTTTTGTGTAAACAATATTTACGATAACTTTTTTGTATAACTGTACCTTTTGTGTATACTATATTTACGATAACTTTTTTGTATAACTGTACCTTTTGTGTATACAATATTTTTGATAATTTTTTTGTATAACTGTACCTTTTGTGTATACAATATTTACGATAACTTTTTTGTATAACTGTACCTTTTGTGTATACAATATTTACGATAACTTTTTTGTATAACTGTACCTTTTGTGTATACAATATTTACGATAACTTTTTTGTATAACTGTACTTTTTGTGTATACAATATTTACGATAACATTTTTGTATAACTGTACCTTTTGTGTATACAATATTTTCGATAACTTTTTTGTATAACTGTACTTTTTGTGTATACAATATTTACATAACTTGTTTGTATAACTGTACCTTTTATGTATACAATATTTTCGATAACTTTTGTGTATAACTGTACTTTTGAGTATACAATATTACGTTATTTAATTTTAATATCCTCATTTACTTTATGTTCCTATATTTGTATATGAACTAATAATTAGTTTTATAGCTCAAAAATAATTTTTTTTCGAAAAAAGTATTTTTCTTAATTTTTATTTATTTATTTTTTTTATTTATTCATAAGACGCCGATCGTCAAGATATGGGCGAATATAGATTTAGAATGAGTGTGATGAGTGTAGATGATCGAATGTAGTCATTGTTACAAACTAAGGCCGACTATTCCTTCGGAAGTGTCATTAATTAATAGCCCAATGACAAATGAACAGCCGGTGGTTATCAGCTGATCCTTCTCAAAATGTATTATGACTCTGATTGGGATCGAACTGAGAACCTTTAGCACATGAAGCTGGGATTGAACCAACTACGCTACCGACCAATCATTTTGTTACACTTAATTTACAGCACATAAAGAGCTAGTGAAAAAATATGTGAACGTCACTCAGTGAACATTTATTCATTCCATAGTGAATTAATCTGGTGTGAAGACTAAAACGTGGATAACTGAAATCGATTATAGTATTGAATAGATACAAATACTACTATAGTAAATAGTAGTATTTGTATCTATTTAAATTTGTATTGGGATACATTTTATTTGGGCGACATGAGCCTGTTATGAATTAGAGATAATGCTAAGGTTACCTGATTTTACATTAACTATATGTTTTTAAAGTATATATTACTACTCCGTTTAATAAGTTACAGAGTTTAACCTTTAATATGTAAACAGTAACAATCATAAAATGTAAAACTTTTATAACATTCTTAATCGAAAAAATTATAATTTCTTCAAGGAGATTTTCTCCCCCTCCCTAAAAAAATAGGTTATAATATCAGAGCAAGATTTTTGTAGTGTACAATTATCTTAAAAAGTGGAAACTTACTCATGCATCCTTTTCTGAAATACCTGAACCGTAACTATCATGTGAACTCATTCATTATTCATAATTATGACGCCGGTCGTAGAGATGTAGTCAATTGTGAGGGGCAATTGAATGTAAATAGTAATTGTAACCATTTAACGCTGACTATCCCTTAAAAAAGCAATTTACTAATAGCCCAATATCCAGGGAACCTAAGGGACCTAGATTACGTAGAATCCAAATTACGCAGTATTGGTGTTATTTTCAGCTAACTGACAAGATTGATATTCAGTTATCTTTCATAGACAACACCCAGACCCTAACTACCATCCTACTTGGACACTTCAAACTTCTCTAGTAGTGTTCACGTCGATGGCAACATTGAGTTAACGTCGTTCGGTACTAGAGGACCAAGTCAACAATCTCTCGCCTACAATCTGTATAAGACATTACATATAACAACTTATATAAGGCATTTTATGTATAAAATATACAATACACATAACAATAAATTTAATGTATACTTATCATTATTAGGCACTCTAACTACAAGGTATATTTTCTTTTACTATCATGATCAAAATTAGATAACTGTTGATCCTACACTAACTTACCAAAAAGAACAACACTTTTCAATAACTATTCTAGGAAGATTGTGTCCACCAACTAAAACATTCGATTAGTTTGTTATTTTGTTATTATTCCCTTTGAGAAACATTGGAGTTATCCAACTAACAAACTTTCAAAGTACCAACACATGTTCTCATCTATCTTCAGGTCCGAGTGTTCTTAGGTGCTGTCAAACAATATTCCCAAGTTCACATCAAGACATTTGAAAGCTCCTTTTGAGGTTTCCACAGCTCTAACTCTTTGAGTTAAAACGAATCCACAGAAAGCTTTGTTTTATTCAAGTAACATTGTAAAATAGGTAAACTTTAACTACATGTGAAGTAACCCCTTTTCAAATTTTAATTTTAAAATCTTTTCGGACTACGTATGGTATGGTACATTAGAAATAAATGTAATCAAATCTTGATAAAATTGATACTACCATTAGAAGATCAATATTTTAAAGTGTTATTCAACGTTAAATATTATATAAAAATAAAAATAAATTACCTATGTCAACAGTTCAAATGTGTTGTAACTGTTGACAGAGTTAATTTATTTTTATTTTTATATAATCTTAAAACAGTTCAGGGGCTAAATAAACAGTTTTTGAATAAAGTACTATTAATAAATTATTTTTTAGAATTCTTTATTAATAATCAATTGAATGTAAATTCCAGTGATAAACTGTCATAGTGGTGTTTATACTTTTGTTAGCAACTTATTAAGTATTATTATTTTATTTTATATCGAACAACTTAATAGCTCACTAAACAACTGCTTGTGATTCGCTACAGGGTGGTTCTCTACACTCGCTTATCCTTCCCCTCATTGTTCCCACTAATCCATTATATCCAAATAAAAGCTATAACAAAATTGTACAGTAATTGTGCATTTATGGATAGTTTATGATTTCTAATAATCTCGAAGACTTCAGAGGAAATAAAAGCCCTAATAGTTTTGCTATGCCCTATGACCGGGTTATTGCTGTTTTTTTAGTTCATTTTAACCATTTCTGATTGGAATCAGGTTATTCTTCTAGATCACAAAGTTGTTTAGCTTATAAAAACCACTAAATTTTAGCCTATAAAATATTCTAAGCATGCTAAGCATTCGCTATTTAAGAATATATAAAATGCTTTTAAGGATATATAAAAGGTAGCGAAATGATATATTTAGTGGAAATTACCTTAATATTTCACAGCGAAACCACTTATATAGATATTTTTTATGACCACGGTCTTATTGACTTTCTACATCATAAGAAGATGATCCGTGTCAAATTTCACCTTCATAGAATCTCTCTACCTCTAAATAAAGTGATCATACAGTTAGGAATAGGCAAATTTTCCATGTCCAAAATAAAAGCCTAGAGTTGTATACAAATGAGTGTTGAAAACTGATTGACAGATGCTTGTTTTTATAGATAACACAGTTTTTCAGTTTAGAAAATCAGTAAGTCTATAATTTTAGACGGTAAAAAGTAAGGAAATTGTGCCTGCATCAATTATTTCTCGCCATGTTTACACGTTCCTTACGCTATGGAGATTGCTATAATTTTTAAGATTTTACTTTTTTCCTAAAATTGTATTTGTCCTATTAGATTTTTTATTTATTTGTCTTTTTTTAACATAAGTCTATTTTGAGTGCGCGTAGTAGCAGTTTTGAGTGACACACATAAATTGAAAATCTAGCTGTACCTAAGGGCGAATGGGGCAAAACAGAGCGCTGGAACAGCGTTTCAGATCGGCTCGTATCTGTCTCAAAAAATAACAGTACTATAATTTTGTCTGACGAAACAGGTAAAATGGAAAACACTGAAATAGTAATTTTGGAACTACGTAAAATTTTTCAAAACCCCTTGTTATTGCGCACCTACGACATAAGACCAATCATCCCACAAAATGTCAGTCTCGGAGGTTCAGTAGTTGTAGGGATACAGTAATCAGTGTGTGGATCGGTGATACATTACTCCAAAGTATATGTGTAAACAAATCCATGTATGGAATAACACACACTAGAGTCTATTTTCCTAACAAATATTAAAAATCGGTCGTATAACCTAATAGCTAGTATTCACTTGAAAGAGTTGAACTTAATTTCAAGAATGATTTGAGAAATTAAACCAAATAGTTTGCCATTAAATCAAAAAATAGGAATGTTATATTTATATATATACGCTAAGTCAAACAATTTCCATAGAGTTGTCATTCCATTTGATCATACATATACGGGTTCCCAGCTTCGACTGTAACATATTTTAGAAGATTATTTGTCAGGTCAATACAAGCAAAAAAATGGCTTATAACCTGGGTCCTATCTCGATTCGTTTTCTGTCTGTGTGTGCTTTGTTACAAGCATTTGAATAACTTGAAAACGGTTTGACATACAATATTTAATTATCGTATAAAAGCCATCTTAAAAATGCTCATTTTATGTGATAAGACTGAATGCATAATATTATTAGTTTCAAAATGGCGGTTGTATAAACAATTCAAAGATAAATATAAAAAAACTACACATTTTACCAAGAAATTTCAAGACTACGTTTTGCATAATTCAACGGTATGCATATGTAAAAGGTCTTTTGATAAATAACAGAGAAACATTATTTTTTGAAACTGAAAGCATTTTTATCTGGGTAAAGAGTACTTAGATAACAATGCTTTCCGTTAAAAAAATAGGTTTCTCTATCATTTATCAACCAGTCTTTCAAATTGCCATATCATTGAATTTGGCATAACATGGTATACAAATAATTTGTCTTGACATACTTGGTCCAGTCATATATATATATATATATATATATATATATATATATATATATATATATATATATATATATATATATCCTTTGACATTTTTAGACACTAGAGCCTCTTTTCCTAACAAATATTAAAAATCGGTCGCATAACCTAATGGTTAGTATTCACTTGAAAGAGTTGACCTTAATTTCAAGAATGATTTGAGAAATTAAACCAAATAGTTTGCCATTAAATCAAAAAATAGGAATGTTATATTTATATATATATATACGCTAAGTCAAACAATTTCCATACAGTTGTCATTCCATTTGATCATACATATACGGGTTCCCAGCTTCAGGTCCCACTTTGAAACTATCAATTTTATAGATTCAGACTTTTTACTTGAAATGTGTCTTTCTAAAATCAACTTTCATTCGAAAATTCAACATACCGTGTTGTATGTCAAACGGTTTTTAAGATATTATTTTTTTTCTTAACACATACAGTCACACAGACACAAAACGAATCGAGATACAAGACATATTATGTGGCATCTTTTACTTGTTTTAACCTAACAAACAATCCTCTAAAATATTCGACAGTGGAATCTAGACTCCCTGTATAATTAGGATCGTGGGATCAAATGTTTTGCATGCGTATTTACTCGTAATATAAGAATGGGCTCAATATCACAATCAGTTGGCAGGTTGTGTTCAACTACGTCTTCAATATTGTTCACTAACCTGTTGAACAGTTCAATGTTGAAGAAGACATACTCTCCACTGTCGATCATGTTCAACTCCTCAGCGGCTAACATGATCTCCCGGACTGTCAGAGGATCCGCGCAAACCACCATAACTGCAACAAAACAGTCTAACATTAGTAACACATCAAAAAGCTATGAATATGTAAGGTCTAGGTTATAAATCAAATTATTTATACAATGATATGGTTTTTAAATAGATTATGTTGTCTTGTTCAGATGAAGCTGTACATTTTTAGGATATGGCTTTAAGTCACTACTAGGGGCACAGTTCTGTAGCCCAGCTTCTTGGGGACAAAGTGGAGATTGTAAGTGTAAGAACTACGATCGGCCATTTAAATACCGTCCGCTCAATGGTTGCTATCGGTTTTGACACTACTAGAGAAGTCTGGGGTGTCCGTGTGTGGTGGTATTCAGGCTTCTTACGTTGTGTAGGAAAGACAGCTGAGTTTTAGACTTGTTAATTAGCTGAAAATCATATCATTAAGACTACGTGGTTCTGGTTCAACGTAAAGCTGTTGGTTCCTCAGCTTCCCTGCCTAATGGACTATACATAAATGAGCCTTTCTGAGCATAAGGCAGACCCAGTTAGTACCAGAATATATCCACACTCATCCTACATTCATGTAAATCATTCATATTTGCCTTGAAATACACAATGCATTGTGTTGGCGTCTTATATCTGAGAATGGTCTGATATTTATCGTAGACTTAAAAACACGACAATTAAGGGGCACAAAATATTAGCACACACACATGCTTGATCCGTACCGATAGTAACATAAGTTTTCGCACATTTTATAAGTTACTACAACAAAAAGGATAAACAATTTTGCCGACGTAGCAGTTCTAAATGTTGAGCCAGAGCCTTCCAGAAATGGCACCCAGAAAGGCCTAAATCACCCTTCCAGATAAATCTCTAATACAGTTATAAAACCTTTAAGACTTGCACCAGCATCTTTTACAAAGGCAACCTTTAGATGATGAGGTAGTCAGTGTCAGTCTAGTGGAAGTTTCTATAGTGTTCAGCCTTCAGTGGATGTGACAGTATTAGTCACTGATATTTGACAAAAAGTGACGTATATTTTCTGAACTCAAGTGACAATAATCATTGTAAATAATCATCGTCTAATTTTAAGTATTAAATAGTGTTCGTCTAGAAATATAAATCTGTAAATATCACGCACTGTATAATTAAGTCAATTGGTGAAGGTGAATAAAACAAACATTTAGTGGACAAAAACCAAATTATTTCAGACCCTTTAGACCGTAACAATATTTTTATACCCTTTGGACCCTAATAATATTATGAATATTTTGTATACATTTTACTTATTAAAATAGTTTTTATTTTGTATAAGGAACAACCTACATTCTTAAATAATTACATATTAAAAATATAATGGTTTTATCAATGATTAAAGAAATATGTTTCAATATTGCTGATACAGTTCCCGCACAGAGAGTGTAACAATATTGTGACTAGGAGAACAGTGTTGTACATGTCCAGTTAAGTAACAAAGACACATTGTGGTAGCAAAACACGATAAGCTACTTAGCTGACTAGTAATTATATTATTAACATTGCATTGTAGCTAATGATGATATGCTACAGAGGGGATATTGAATTCCACTGTTAATAGAGAGATATTTAGTGAGTGAACTACAATGACCTGATTAATGTCATGTGGATCTAACTGTTCAACTTGTTCTACGTGAGGGTTTTAAGGTGTTTTAACTAACCAATTGGACAGCGAATCCCTATTTAAATAGAGAATAAGATCATTGAAATGAAACATTAAATATTTCAGTTAGTATTCTCATAAAGTACAGCACCAATTTTCTGAGTTTTTGTCAAAAAAATGTATAATACAACAAAAATGTACTCACTCATTGCGAAATCTCAGGAGCCATAGAACATATTTTGATAACATTTGGAGGGAAGCTAGTTTTTACATCATAGAAGCCCACTAAGAAATGATTTATTTCTAAAGGTTAGAAACTGCTTTACACTTTTTCCTTTTTTCCATAACATTAACATTATCTGTCAGTTAATGATTTATTTCAAAGAGCTGGTACAAAAAAAATAATAAATAAATATATATATATATATATATATATATATATATATGATACAAAATCTTGGCTAATATGGATTTCATTGGGAATCTTTAAGTTCATTTCTTCTTAACTCTGACATGGTTGTTCTACTTTGCATCTTAGTAGATAAAAAGCCCAGGAAACAGACCCACTTTGACCTTTGGACTTTCAAGATGGCGGCGGTCACGTGACCGGATCCAAGATGGCGGCCGGAACCGGATCCAAGATGGCGGCCGGATCCAAGATGGCGGCGCCCATTTCCCGCCAAATTTTCTAACCTCACTTTTCCTAACCTCAAATTTCCCGCCAAATTTCCCACGCTTTTCCCGGAATTCCCCAAAATTCCCGATTTTCCCCCAAATTCCCAAATTTCCCTCAAATTCCCAAATTTCCCTCCAAATTCCCAAATTTCCCTCCAAATTCCCACATCATACTATATGAAATACACTGTTAACCTTGTTATACTATATAAAATTCATTGTTAACCTAACTTTTTCCGTGTTATACTATATAAAATGCACTGTTAACCTTGTTATACTATATAAAATACAGTCTTAACCTAACTTTTTCCATGTTATACTATATAAAATTCACTTTTTTTTGTCCAATATGGCATCTTTTTCCATGTTAGACTATATAAAATGCACTTTTTTTGTCCAATATGGCGTCTTTTTCCGTGTTATACTATATAAAATTCACTTTTTTGTCCAATATGGGCGTCTTTTTCCGTGTTATACTATATAAAATTCACTTTTTTGTCCAATATGGCGTCTTTTTCCATGTTATACTATATAAAATGCACTTTTTTGTCCAATATGGCGTCTTTTTCCATATTATACTATATAAAATGCACTTTTTTGTCCAATATGGCGTCTTTTTCCATGTTATACTATATAAAATGCACTTTTTTTGTCCAATATGACGTCTTTTTCCATGTTAGACTATATAAAATGAACTTTTTTGTCCAATATGACGTCTTTCCCTCTTCAAAATTCCCTCCCAAAATTCCTAATCCAATATGGCGACCTTTCCCTTCGGGTACTTCCGGCGACCGTCAGCTACCTTCGTACGCTCTTAGCCTATGATGCACACGTCGTCTGCTGGTCGGGCGCGCATGCTCATGGACTTGCTACTCTACTCATATATACACTATAACAAATTAATATTTCATACACTATAATAAAATTAATATTTCATATACTCAATGTGCTCGACCCGATCGTAGCGCACCTGGTGGCAAAACTTAGCGCATCCTTTCGGAACATGGCGCCTTCGGAAGGGAAGTCCCCGGTGGTAATTCCCCTTCTCAAATTCGGTCTTTATACTATATAAAATACACTATTAACCTTTCTCATACTATATAAAATGCTAAAGATGGCGGTCATTTACATATGTACTATATAAAATGCTTT
The DNA here is from genome assembly GCA_035578905.1 of Stictocephala bisonia. Classification (NCBI taxonomy): domain Eukaryota; kingdom Metazoa; phylum Arthropoda; class Insecta; order Hemiptera; family Membracidae; genus Stictocephala; species Stictocephala bisonia. The sequence goes on from JAQJVL010002420.1 coordinate 23,862, forward strand.
CGTGTACTTCCGGCAACCGTCGGCTACCTTCGTACACGTCGTCTGCTGGTCTGACGCACACCCAAATGCCACGCTCTGATTGGTTACCTCCCTACTTTACAAGTAATCTTTCTCACACGTACTGTTAGACTACTTATTTAATTTAATTTTTTCTCAACTTTTTAATAAATACACTGTTAATATACGCTCTTACCTTCGGACACTCATCCATGGCTTCCTACACTGTTACCTATACTTATCTATCGAATCACAGATCATCCTCAAGCCCCTACTTAACACTCTAGGCAACCTGCAATACACGTTTTAATTAAAAATCAAGGGACAGCTATTATTTATATTAATTATTTACTTCTTTTTTTATTTTTATTTAATTGTTACATACGAGGCCAACTGGTGTACGGTGACCGGGCTTTATCGCTGTTATCACATCACTTGACCTCAAAGGTCAACCCGTGGCTGTTATCACATCCCACAAGCATTGTTTTACATCCCGTATGAACGATGTACGAGTCTTTGTTACTAACTAGATGAACGAGTGTAGTCTTTGTTACTAACTAAGGCTGCTGGACCCTTTGATATATGATCTATTAACAACACAGTAGTCAGGGAATCTATGACATGGAACCCAAACCCCTTAAAATTTAGTTAAAATGTCCATAAATAGGGTTATTTGTGTACAAAATATGTTATAATTCCCTAAAAGCAATAAAATGCAGTGTCATAACAACGATATTTGTCCTAAACATTAAAAATTCCTTTAAAATACTCTTATAGAACCCTAGTTTGAGCTCAAAACAACGTACAAAACTGATGTAAAACTTGTAAATTAATTGTTTAACCTACATAGCTATTTAGTTGACTCCAAACAGTTGGCAAAGTGTAAGTAGCCAATAGGAATAAATTCTCTATAATGTTCACATTTTTAAGCTTGATTTTAACAAAACCTGATGCTATTGATTCTTTGCACATTAAACAAATAAACGAATAGTTAGTTGAAATGTGTCTATTGTAGAAACTTTGGTATTAACAGTAAGAAAGTTTGGTTTCTTTTGACTATAATATACTCGATCAGAAAATGTATATACACCACTCCCAAAGACCGAAACACATGGAGAACCTAGAACACACAACATTCTTGATAGATCACCTTCCTATTCATCACATAAGACCCTTGATTATCCATCACCTATCCCTAAGACATCTGACTGACCAACTACCCACCCAATATTCTAGACTAAACACACTCTACATACAAGACCTTTGATTGACCATCTACCTACCCTACACACACAGTACTCTCGATAGACCACTCACCTCCCCATCACATAAGACATCTGACTAACCATCTACCCACCTAATATACTAGACTAACCACACTCTACACATAGTCCTCTTGACAGACCACGCACCCCTCTCGACACATAATACATTTGACCACCTACTCACCTAATATACTAGACTAACCACACTCTACATACAAGACTTTTGATTGACCATCTACCCACTCAACACACACAGACCCTCGATAGGCCACCCACCTCCCCAACACATAAGACATCTGACTGACCATCTACCCACCTAATATACTAGACTAACCACACCTTACATACAAGACCTTTGATTGACCATCTACCTACCCAACACACACAGTACCCTCGATAGGCCACACACCTTCCCAACACATAACACATCCGACTGACCATCTACCCACCTAATATACTAGACTAAACACACCTTAAATACAAGACCTTTGATTGACCACCTACCTACCCAACACACACAGTACCCTCGATAGGCCACCCACCTTCCCAACACATAAGACATCTGACTGACCACCTACCTACTTAATAAACTAGACTAACCACACTCTACATACAAGACTTTTGATTGACCACTCACCTACTAAACACACAGACGTTTGATTAAACACCCACATACTCAACACAGAGTCATGTTGATAGACCAACCCACCTTCCCCAAACATAAAACCTTTGATAGACCAACCACACACTCTACAGACATAACTTAAAATACCATCACACTACCAAAAAGGCAGTCTCTTTATAGACCCCCATCTACTCAATACATGAGACACTTGGTTAACCACTCACCTACCCAACACATAGTCCTCCTGATAGACCACTCACCCCTCCCGACACATAATACATTTGACAGACCACTTACTTAACATACAAGACTGACCATACACTCTACATCGAAGACGTTTGATTATCCACTCACCTACTCAATACATACAAAACACTTGTTTGATCACAACAATTTAACAAACACAACTGACGATTGACATTCCACATTCCCAAAGCATCATACTACAATGAAAATAGTCCTATTGACATACCCCTACCTACCAAACATACGTACCACACAACATAAAATCATGACAACAGTCCACCCACCTACTCAACACACAACACCTCTGATAGATAATCCACCTAAAAATTACATAAAACCTTACAGTGACACCCAAAATTCATGGATAACCTACCTACCAAACATACGAATTGACCACATTACCAAAGCATATGAAGGACCACCTACCAAACATACGTACCACACACCATAAAATCATGACTTAACAGTCCACCCACCTACTCAACACACAACACCTCTGATAGATAATCCTCCTAAACATTACATAAAACCTTACAGTGACACCCAAAATTCATGGATAACCTACCTACCAAACATACGAATTGACCACATTACCAAAGCATATGAAGGACCACCTACCAAACATACGTACCACACACCATAAAATCATGACTTAACAGTCCACCCACCTACTCAACATACAACACCTCTGATAGATAATCCACCTAAACATTACATAAAACCTTACATTGACACCCAAATTCATGGATAACCTACCTACCAAACATACGAATTGACCACATTACCAAAGCATATGAAGGACCACCTACCAAACATACGTACCACACACCATAAAATCATGACTTAACAGTCCACCCACCTACTCAACGCACAACACCTCTGATAGATAATCCTCCTAAACATTACATAAAACCTTACATTGACACCCAACATTCATGGATAACCTACCTACCAAACATACGAATAGACCACATTACCAAAGCATATGAAGGACCAATCACAAACATACGTACCACACACCATAAAATCATGACTTAACAGTCCACCCACCTACTCAACACACAACACCTCTGATAGATAATCCACCTAACCACTACATAAAACCTATGATTGACACTCAACATTCATGGATGACCACCTACCATACATACGTACACCATAAAACCACGACTTAACAGCCCACACACCTACTCAAAACACAACACCTTTGATAGATAATCCACCTATACATTACATAAAACCTTACATTGACACCCAACATTCATGGATGACCTACCTACCATACATACGTACACCATAAAACCATGACTTAACAGTCCACACACCTACTCAAAACACAACACCTCTGATAGATAATCCACCTAACCACTACATAAAACCTATGATTGACACTCAACATTCATGGATGACCACCTACCATACATACGTACACCATAAAACCATGACTTACAGTCCACACGCCTACTCAAAACACAACACCTCTGATAGATAATCCACCTAACCACTACATAAAACCTTACATTGACACCCAACATTCATGGATGACCTACCTACCATACATACGTACACCATAAAACCATGACTTAACAGTCCACCACACCTACTCAAAACACAACACCTCTGATAGATAATCCACCTAACCACTACATAAAACCTATGATTGACACTCAACATTCATGGATGACCACCTACCATACATACGTACACCATAAAAACCATGACTTACAGTCCACACGCCTACTCAAAACACAACACCTCTGATAGATAATCCACCTAACCACTACATAAAACCTATGATTGACACTCAACATTCATGGATGACCACCAACCATACATACGTACACCATAAAACCATGACTTAACAGTCCACACGCCTACTCAAAACACAACACCTCTGATAGATAATCCACCTAACCACTACATAAAACCTATGATTGACACTCAACATTCATGGATGACCACCAACCATACATACGTACACCATAAAACCATGACTTAACAGTCCACACGCCTACTCAAAACACAACACCTCTGATAGATAATCCACCTAACCACTACATAAAACCTTTGATTGATACTCAACATTCATGGATGACCTACCTACCAAACATACGAATTGACCACATTACCAAAGCATATGAAGGACCACCTACCATACATACGTACCACACACCATAAAATCATGACTTAACAGTCCACCCGCCACCTCAACACACAACACCTCTGATAGATAATCCACCTAACCACTACTTAAAACCTTTGATTGACACTCAACATTCATGGATGACCTACCTACCAAACATACGAATTGACCACATTCTCAAAGCATAAGAAGGACCACCTACCACACATACATACCACACACCATAAAATCATAACTTAACAGTCCACCCGCCTACTCAAAACACAACACCTCTGATAGATAATCCACCTAAACATTACATAAAACCTTACATTGACACCCAACATTCATGGATGACCTACCTACCAAACATACGAATTGACTACATTACCAAAGCATATGAAGGACCACCTACCATACATACGTACCACACACCATAAAATCATGACTTAACAGTCCACCCGCCTACCTCTGCACACACAATTCCTTATGACACACCCTAAACATACCACTCATCCTACAGACAAAACTCCTAGAGAACTACCCATCCACCATAAAAACAGTATTGCTTCATTTAATCATGTTTTAAAATAACATTATTACACTGTAAGATAGGTTTAATACAGCTAAAGACCTAAAGTGTTACCTAAAATTCTGTTTTATATGAGAGCCGTTGGTGGAAAACATCCAAACTAAACATAGAAAATAGGAATCAGCTAGTAGTTTCATAGAAATTCTGCTATACAACTAAAAAAATATGAGAAAAAATTACGTTTAAAAACAATGAACACAGAAAAAATTAGGTTTAAAAACAATGAACACAGAAAAAATTAGGTTTAAAAACAATGAACACAGAAAAAATTAGGTTTAAAAACAATGAGAACAGAAAAAATTAGATTAAAAAAATGAACATAGAAAAAGTTAGGTTAAAAAAATGAACACAGAAAAAGTTAGGTTAAAAAAAAGAACACAGAAAAAGTTAGGTTAAAAAAAATAAACATAGAAAAAGTTAGGTTAGCAAACATCAGAAAAGTAAGTCTAGCAAACAACCGAAAGGTTGATTGCTATCCTTACTTTTCCGAAAAGTTGTTAAAATTAACAAAAGTCAAAAAATGTCCCATTTTATGAGTTTTGTTAATTTTAACTGAACTTTTCTGATGTTTGCTAACCTAACTTTTTCTATGTTTATTTTTTTAACCTAACTTTTTCTGTGTTCATTTTTTTAACCTAACTTTTTCTGTGTTCATTTTTTTAACCTAACTTTTTCTATGTTCATTTTTTTAATCTAATTTTTTCTGTTCTCATTGTTTTTAAACCTAATTTTTTCTGTGTTCATTGTTTTTAAACCTAATTTTTTCTGTGTTCATTGTTTTTAAACCTAATTTTTTCTGTGTTCATTGTTTTTAAACGTAATTTTTTCTCATATTTTTTTAGTTGTATAGCAGAATTTCTATGAAACTACTAGCTGATTCCTATTTTCTATGTTTAGTTTGGATGTTTTCCACCAACGGCTCTCATATAAAACAGAATTTTAGGTAACACTTTAGGTCTTTAGCTGTATTAAACCTATCTTACAGTGTAATAATGTTATTTTAAAACATGATTAAATGAAGCAATACTGTTTTTATGGTGGATGGGTAGTTCTCTAGGAGTTTTGTCTGTAGGATGAGTGGTATGTTTAGGGTGTGTCATAAGGAATTGTGTGTGCAGAGGTAGGCGGGTGGACTGTTAAGTCATGATTTTATGGTGTGTGGTACGTATGTATGGTAGGTGGTCCTTCATATGCTTTGGTAATGTAGTCAATTCGTATGTTTGGTAGGTAGGTCATCCATGAATGTTGGGTGTCAATGTAAGGTTTTATGTAATGTTTAGGTGGATTATCTATCAGAGGTGTTGTGTTTTGAGTAGGCGGGTGGACTGTTAAGTTATGATTTTATGGTGTGTGGTATGTATGTGTGGTAGGTGGTCCTTCTTATGCTTTGAGAATGTGGTCAATTCGTATGTTTGGTAGGTAGGTCATCCATGAATGTTGAGTGTCAATCAAAGGTTTTAAGTAGTGGTTAGGTGGATTATCTATCAGAGGTGTTGTGTGTTGAGGTGGCGGGTGGACTGTTAAGTCATGATTTTATGGTGTGTGGTACGTATGTATGGTAGGTGGTCCTTCATATGCTTTGGTAATGTGGTCAATTCGTATGTTTGGTAGGTAGGTCATCCATGAATGTTGAGTATCAATCAAAGGTTTTATGTAGTGGTTAGGTGGATTATCTATCAGAGGTGTTGTGTTTTGAGTAGGCGTGTGGACTGTTAAGTCATGGTTTTATGGTGTACGTATGTATGGTTGGTGGTCATCCATGAATGTTGAGTGTCAATCATAGGTTTTATGTAGTGGTTAGGTGGATTATCTATCAGAGGTGTTGTGTTTTGAGTAGGCGTGTGGACTGTTAAGTCATGGTTTTATGGTGTACGTATGTATGGTTGGTGGTCATCCATGAATGTTGAGTGTCAATCATAGGTTTTATGTAGTGGTTAGGTGGATTATCTATCAGAGGTGTTGTGTTTTGAGTAGGCGTGTGGACTGTAAGTCATGGTTTTATGGTGTACGTATGTATGGTAGGTGGTCATCCATGAATGTTGAGTGTCAATCATAGGTTTTATGTAGTGGTTAGGTGGATTATCTATCAGAGGTGTTGTGTTTTGAGTAGGTGTGTGGACTGTTAAGTCATGGTTTTATGGTGTACGTATGTATGGTAGGTAGGTCATCCATGAATGTTGGGTGTCAATGTAAGGTTTTATGTAGTGGTTAGGTGGATTATCTATCAGAGGTGTTGTGTTTTGAGTAGGCGTGTGGGACTGTAAGTCATGGTTTTATGGTGTACGTATGTATGGTAGGTGGTCATCCATGAATGTTGAGTGTCAATCATAGGTTTTATGTAGTGGTTAGGTGGATTATCTATCAGAGGTGTTGTGTTTTGAGTAGGTGTGTGGACTGTTAAGTCATGGTTTTATGGTGTACGTATGTATGGTAGGTAGGTCATCCATGAATGTTGGGTGTCAATGTAAGGTTTTATGTAATGTATAGGTGGATTATCTATCAAAGGTGTTGTGTTTTGAGTAGGTGTGTGGGCTGTTAAGTCATGGTTTTATGGTGTACGTATGTATGGTAGGTGGTCATCCATGAATGTTGAGTGTCAATCATAGGTTTTATGTAGTGGTTAGGTGGATTATCTATCAGAGGTGTTGTGTGTTGAGTAGGTGGGTGGACTGTTAAGTCATGATTTTATGGTGTGTGGTACGTATGTTTGTGATTGGTCCTTCATATGCTTTGGTAATGTGGTCTATTCGTATGTTTGGTAGGTAGGTTATCCATGAATGTTGGGTGTCAATGTAAGGTTTTATGTAATGTTTAGGAGGATTATCTATCAGAGGTGTTGTGCGTTGAGTAGGTGGGTGGACTGTTAAGTCATGATTTTATGGTGTGTGGTACGTATGTTTGGTAGGTGGTCCTTCATATGCTTTGGTAATGTGGTCAATTCGTATGTTTGGTAGGTAGGTTATCCATGAATTTTGGGTGTCACTGTAAGGTTTTATGTAATGTTTAGGAGGATTATCTATCAGAGGTGTTGTGTGTTGAGTAGGTGGGTGGACTGTTAAGTCATGATTTTATGGTGTGTGGTACGTATGTTTGGTAGGTGGTCCTTCATATGCTTTGGTAATGTGGTCAATTCGTATGTTTGGTAGGTAGGTTATCCATGAATTTTGGGTGTCACTGTAAGGTTTTATGTAATTTTTAGGTGGATTATCTATCAGAGGTGTTGTGTGTTGAGTAGGTGGGTGGACTGTTGTCATGATTTTATGTTGTGTGGTACGTATGTTTGGTAGGTAGGGGTATGTCAATAGGACTATTTTCATTGTAGTATGATGCTTTGGGAATGTGGAATGTCAATCGTCAGTTGTGTTTGTTAAATTGTTGTGATCAAACAAGTGTTTTGTATGTATTGAGTAGGTGAGTGGATAATCAAACGTCTTCGATGTAGAGTGTATGGTCAGTCTTGTATGTTAAGTAAGTGGTCTGTCAAATGTATTATGTGTCGGGAGGGGTGAGTGGTCTATCAGGAGGACTATGTGTTGGGTAGGTGAGTGGTTAACCAAGTGTCTCATGTATTGAGTAGATGGGGGTCTATAAAGAGACTGCCTTTTTGGTAGTGTGATGGTATTTTAAGTTATGTCTGTAGAGTGTGTGGTTGGTCTATCAAAGGTTTTATGTTTGGGGAAGGTGGGTTGGTCTATCAACATGACTCTGTGTTGAGTATGTGGGTGTTTAATCAAACGTCTGTGTGTTTAGTAGGTGAGTGGTCAATCAAAAGTCTTGTATGTAGAGTGTGGTTAGTCTAGTTTATTAAGTAGGTAGGTGGTCAGTCAGATGTCTTATGTGTTGGGAAGGTGGGTGGCCTATCGAGGGTACTGTGTGTGTTGGGTAGGTAGGTGGTCAATCAAAGGTCTTGTATTTAAGGTGTGTTTAGTCTAGTATATTAGGTGGGTAGATGGTCAGTCGGATGTGTTATGTGTTGGGAAGGTGTGTGGCCTATCGAGGGTACTGTGTGTGTTGGGTAGGTAGATGGTCAATCAAAGGTCTTGTATGTAAGGTGTGGTTAGTCTAGTATATTAGGTGGGTAGATGGTCAGTCAGATGTCTTATGTGTTGGGGAGGTGGGTGGCCTATCGAGGGTCTGTGTGTGTTGAGTGGGTAGATGGTCAATCAAAAGTCTTGTATGTAGAGTGTGGTTAGTCTAGTATATTAGGTGAGTAGGTGGTCAAATGTATTATGTGTCGAGAGGGGTGCGTGGTCTGTCAAGAGGACTATGTGTAGAGTGTGGTTAGTCTAGTATATTAGGTGGGTAGATGGTTAGTCAGATGTCTTATGTGATGGGGAGGTGAGTGGTCTATCGAGAGTACTGTGTGTGTAGGGTAGGTAGATGGTCAATCAAAGGTCTTGTATGTAGAGTGTGTTTAGTCTAGAATATTGGGTGGGTAGTTGGTCAGTCAGATGTCTTAGGGATAGGTGATGGATAATCAAGGGTCTTATGTGATGAATAGGAAGGTGATCTATCAAGAATGTTGTGTGTTCTAGGTTCTCCATGTGTTTCGGTCTTTGGGAGTGGTGTATATACATTTTCTGATCGAGTATATTATAGTCAAAAGAAACCAAACTTTCTTACTGTTAATACCAAAGTTTCTACAATAGACACATTTCAACTAACTATTCGTTTATTTGTTTAATGTGCAAAGAATCAATAGCATCAGGTTTTGTTAAAATCAAGCTTAAAATGTGAACATTATAGAGAATTTATTCCTATTGGCTACTTACACTTTGCCAACTGTTTGGAGTCAACTAAATAGCTATGTAGGTTAAACAATTAATTTACAAGTGTTACATCAGTTTTGTACGTTGTTTTGAGCTCAAACTAGGGTTCTATAAGAGTATTTTAAAGGAATTTTTAATGTTTAGGACAAATATCGTTGTTATGACACTGCATTTTATTGCTTTTAGGGAATTATAACATATTTTGTACACAAATAACCCTATTTATGGACATTTTAACTAAATTTTAAGGGGTTTGGGTTCCATGTCATAGATTCCCTGACTACTGTGTTGTTAATAGATCATATATCAAAGGGTCCAGCAGCCTTAGTTAGTAACAAAGACTACACTCGTTCATCTAGTTAGTAACAAAGACTCGTACATCGTTCATACGGGATGTAAAACAATGCTTGTGGGATGTGATAACAGCCACGGGTTGACCTTTGAGGTCAAGTGATGTGATAACAGCGATAAAGCCCGGTCACCGTACACCAGTTGGCCTCGTATGTAACAATTAAATAAAAATAAAAAAAGAAGTAAATAATTAATATAAATAATAGCTGTCCCTTGATTTTTAATTAAAACGTGTATTGCAGGTTGCCTAGAGTGTTAAGTAGGGGCTTGAGGATGATCTGTGATTCGATAGATAAGTATAGGTAACAGTGTAGGAAGCCATGGATGAGTGTCCGAAGGTAAGAGCGTATATTAACAGTGTATTTATTAAAAAGTTGAGAAAAAATTAAATTAAATAAGTAGTCTAACAGTACGTGTGAGAAAGATTACTTGTAAAGTAGGGAGGTAACCAATCAGAGCGTGGCATTTGGGTGTGCGTCAGACCAGCAGACGACGTGTACGAAGGTAGCCGACGGTTGCCGGAAGTACACGAAAGCATTTTATATAGTACATATGTAAAATGACCGCCATCTTTAGCATTTTATATAGTATGAGAAAGGTTAATAGTGTATTTTATATAGTATAAAGACCGAATTTGAGAAGGGGAATTACCACCGGGGACTTCCCTTCCGAAGGCGCCATGTTCCGAAAGGATGCGCTAAGTTTTGCCACCAGGTGCGCTACGATCGGGTCGAGCACATTGAGTATATGAAATATTAATTTTATTATAGTGTATGAAATATTAATTTGTTATAGTGTATATATGAGTAGAGTAGCAAGTCCATGAGCATGCGCGCCCGACCAGCAGACGACGTGTGCATCATAGGCTAAGAGCGTACGAAGGTAGCTGACGGTCGCCGGAAGTACCCGAAGGGAAAGGTCGCCATATTGGATTAGGAATTTTGGGAGGGAATTTTGAAGAGGGAAAGACGTCATATTGGACAAAAAAGTTCATTTTATATAGTCTAACATGGAAAAAGACGTCATATTGGACAAAAAAAGTGCATTTTATATAGTATAACATGGAAAAAGACGCCATATTGGACAAAAAAGTGCATTTTATATAGTATAATATGGAAAAAGACGTCATATTGGACAAAAAAGTGCATTTTATATAGTATAACATGGAAAAAGACGCCATATTGGACAAAAAAGTGAATTTTATATAGTATAACACGGAAAAAGACGCCATATTGGACAAAAAAGTGAATTTTATATAGTATAACACGGAAAAAGACGCCATATTGGACAAAAAAGTGAATTTTATATAGTATAATATGGAAAAAGATGCCATATTGGACAAAAAAAGTGAATTTTATATAGTATAACATGGAAAAAGTTAGGTTAAGACTGTATTTTATATAGTATAACAAGGTTAACAGTGCATTTTATATAGTATAACACGGAAAAAGTTAGGTTAACAATGAATTTTATATAGTATAACAAGGTTAACAGTGCATTTTATATAGTATGATGTGGGAATTTGGAGGGAAATTTGGGAATTTGGAGGGAAATTTGGGAATTTGAGGGAAATTTGGGAATTTGGGGGAAAATCGGGAATTTTGGGGAATTCCGGGAAAAGCGTGGGAAATTTGGCGGGAAATTTGAGGTTAGGAAAAGTGAGGTTTAGAAAATTTGGCGGGAAATGGGCGCCGCCATCTTGGATCCGGCCGCCATCTTGGATCCGGTTCCGGCCGCCATCTTGGATCCGGTCACGTGACCGCCGCCATCTTGAAAGTCCAAAGGTCAAAGTGGGTCTGTTTCCTGGGCTTTTTATCTACTCATCTTCCTAAACTAGACTTTTATAAACTATAAGACTTGTGATCTAGGAAAATGGCAGCTAGATAAGCTAAACAGTAGCGTAAAGAACTCCGTAGCTAAACAACTGAGACCGACAAGTAGTTTACATAAACGAAGTAAGGTTTATATTTAAAACTTTTTATACGGATCAATGAAACAGTAACATTATAGCGATTACAAAAATAAAGAAATAATAAACGTGTCTGCTTACGTCAGTATAGAGAACTCAAATGAGGCAGTAAATTCCTATACTATAAAAAGTTGTTGAAGGTTGTTGGGAATTATTAATATAAGATAAGTGTTTGAGTTCACTATCTAGCTTGTAACAAGCATCATTTATCAAAACCACATTGGATAAAGACCGTATGACGTCGTTTTTACGAGAGTCCCAGTGATTAAGACTTTATGATCCTAACTTGCAGTTTTCTACATAAATAAATATGTCTCTTTTTAATCATAGTGACCATATGTCTGAATCGTTTAAGTAACTTTTTTTATACAGTTTTCATCTGTTTGGCCTCAAGAGTAAAAATAATTAATCCATTTTATAAAGAGACAAAGCAATAAAATGATAAATTAATAGGAAAAACAATTGAATGTCTAGTAAATATTTAAATAGAATTGCCTTAAATAATTATTACCTTAACGTTGTAATGAAACGCATTATTTTTATTTTCAATAAACGTTTAGAAGGTTTTTGCATTTTTACTGTTTTAGTATTTACAGTAAAAGCGTTTAAACAAATCTTTGAAATCATCGCCAAAATAATTGTATTTATATGACAATAATTTTCATACGAAATGATAATGCTACACACTTAATAATATTAATAAATACATTTTTTTATATAACAGTAGCAGAGAACCCGTCCTACGTACGGGGTTTACGTTGATTTATGTTGTGCTTATTGCAATCAGTAATACAACACATGTACCTACTGGCATCTGTATAGTGCAAAAGTGCGTTGTAGTTAAATTTGGTACGGTATTTACTTCAGAACACGGTACCTAGAAAATAGGACGGTAGGTATCACGCCCATTTCCCACGACATCATATGAAAAAATAAACTCAAAAATACTGTTTTAATTTCTATAATAACAATTCCAGCTGATAAGTGGTAAATAACTTGATTATTATTTACCTGAATACTTACTTCTACGTAATTGGTAGAGATTTAGTTACCAGTATTTAATAGAATAAACAAATCGGATGTTTTCGCCCATGTGACATCACATGTCTACTGCACAGCCCCGTCGTGATACCTACCATCTTTTCTAGTAACTGTGGAAAATATTATAAACTATTATCAAATTGGTATTGCTAAAGAGCTTGCATTGATAATTCTTAGAGCCCCTTGGGACGGTGACCTGATGGAAATTCAAAATGAAGATAGACCCATGTGTTAACCGGATACCCTAAGAATGTTTTCAGCAGAATGGGTCAAGTAGTTTTTACGTGATGGACTAACATACAAACACACAACACCATTAGATTTTTATATAATAGTAAGCTAAGATTGAAGCACGTTAGATTTTAATAACAGTCGATATTGTGAATAAAGTGATGTAAGTTTTAAATACCAGCCAATATTTGTCAAGCTTAGTTAAACAACACAATGCCACTGCACGTGTATAGGTGGACGGGTGGGTCAATGCCACTGTACTTGTATGGGTGGGCGGGTGGGTCAATGCCACTGTACTTGTATGGGTGGGCGGGTGGGTCAATGCCCAGTAGTAGTTCACAATGTTAACAGTTCACTCAGATCGTTTCTTTTTTGTATTATTTAAGTGATGGAACCCGAAAACAGACTAAATGTCTTTAGGGGCCCTATATTTTCTGCCTTTAAAAAATGTATTTTCCTTTTTTTTAGCATTCTAAGTAGGTACAAATCATAAATGTATTATTTTTTTGTCAGCCTAGTATATTATTTCATTGCTACATTAAAAGCAATTAATGATAAGCATACTCTTTCAAATAAGGTAAATTAATCCTAAGGCATGTTTTTTTAATGATTACAGTAAGAAAACAACCAACAAGGCTTAACAACGGATAAATGAGAAATGGCTTCAGTTATAAACCACTTTTGTCTGCACTGATGCCATAAGTCTTCATTCCATATGAATAACCAGTGCTCACTAGTCGGTAGTAGTGGTGTAGTGCTGTAGCACGGCACTAGTGGTGTAGTGCTATAGCTCGGCACTAGTGGTGTAGTGCTGTAGCTCGGCACTAGTGGTGTAGTGCTGTAGCACGGCACTAGTGGTTTAGTGCTGTAGCTCGGCACTAGTGGTGTAGTGCTGTAGCTCGGCACTAGTGGTGTAGTGATGTAGCTCGGCACTAGTGGTGTAGTGTTGTAGCTCGGCACTAGTGGTGTAGTGCTGTAGCTCGGCACTAGTGGTGTAGTGCTCTACCTCGGTACTAGTGGTGTAGTGCTGTAGCTCGGCACTAGTGGTGTAATGCTGTAGATCGTCACTAGTGGTGTAGTGCTGTAGCTCGGCACTAGTGGTGTAGTGCTGTAGCTCGGCACTAGTGGTGTAGTGTTGTAGCTTGGAACTAGTGGTGTAATGCTGTAGCTTGACAACGTAGGGAAAAATGTATGTGGAGATTATAGGCTTCTATGCTCATTTCGCTTAATTAAAGTCCGTTCATTGGTTGCCATCAACATGGACACTATTAGAGAAGTTTGATGTGTCCATGTTGGGTGATAAGGTGGAGATGTTGTGTAACGAAGATAACTGAGTATCAGGCTTGTCATTAGCTTAGAATCATACCAACACTACGTGGTTCGGATTCCGCGTAATTCTGTAGGTCCTGTAGTCCTCTGGCTGTTGCTCTATTAGAAATGTCTCTTTCAAAGAAAGTATATTTCAAAGAGACAGTTGACCTTAGTTAGTAACAAGACTATACAAGTCGAATACACTCATACTGCATTCATGTAATTATTCATATTCACCTTTAAATACGAACTTGAAGGCTGTGTCGACGTATCATATATGAATAGTAATAATAACGAAGTAAATAATAGGGGTTTAACGTATCTGAACATTGTCAATAACTCCTGGACTTTAATCGTGTGACAAAGCAGTAGAAGCCTACAGTAATCCCGTACAGTCTATTGTTGTAGGGTATTTGTTTACAACCCGTTGTCATGACAACCAAGTGTTACAAAGTGCTTCAGCTGAGGCCTCGATTTAGAGCGTCTTTGACAGACGTTTTCTAAATACATGTTATTTATTTGATAATTTTTACTTTCTCCCATACGCGTTAGCATAGAGATATAATTGTGATCGTCCAAAAAAAGTTTGTACAAGTTCGTCTAAAAATCCATTTTAGGGTCTCCTGAACCCAAAAAAGTGGTTTTTCGAAACAAAATATTGATTTCTGTCCGTATGTGTGTCAGTTTTTGTGTATGTGCAGTTCGCTGGATACCAAACGGATGGATACATTTTTATGAAATTCGATATGTGGGTGTATTTAGCCAATATCTCCAGTATATTTTTGAACTTTTTTGAAATTTTATTTTTTTTTTAATTTTAGGGGAAAAATATATAAATTGAATTTTGTCAAGAACTGCTCTAACAATTTAAATCAAACTTTCAGGAAAGATGTAAATTACATTTCAAAATAATTTAGTAAAAACCGCATGTAAAAAAACTTATTTGGGAATCTAACTCGTAATTTTAAAAATTTTTATTTATTTTTATTTTTTTTTTTACTTTTTAGTGTTTAATATGGAGAAAGTTTGTACCAATTCTTTGGAACCTTTTATATTATTTGCTCTCCATTATCACTAGATTTTGATCAGGATATTTCATATTTACACAAGGTTATTAGTAATTAAAAATAATTATAACTATTAATATTTATAAGAACATTTGTACGACTAAAACTACCGTTTGTGTTGTAAAAATGTGATAGATTTTCAATAAAATAAAGAAAATTTGAAAAATTATAACGTTTAATTTTGTAAGTATATTCTACGTGTCTTTTCAGTCAACTAATATATGATATAACTCACAGTGATACCAACAAAATGTCCTCTTATTCAATTTGCAATTAAATATACTAAAATGTTTTAACTGCTATATACTTCTTAAATTCTGTTATAATCTAGGCCTTAATTGAAAATACGATGAAAATAGATAGTATCATGGTATTTGAAGCATTGATAAGTATTTAAAATAAAGTTGGTAATAATTGGTAATAATAAAAATTATATATGATCATTTCTAGCTGTCTGCTAAAAAGGACACCATTGAGAAGTAAGATAAGACAGTACCCGTAGCTAAACATTTATACTGTGTGGTGAATTTGCTTACAGCAAAATCAGAAAACTTCGTCTTAAAGAATATTAGAAATTATTTTAGTCAATGGATTGCTCTCTTTTAATACAGTATTTTAAGTTATGGAAAGTTAGTCACAACATTTATCTAAAATATGTTCTACAGTCGGCATTAGTGGCACAGTGCTGTGTACCCCAGAGCTACTTGGAGAAAAAGTGCTGTGGAGAGTTTAGGTGATAGGTTCTACGCTCGGTCTCTTGATACCGACATGGTGTCCGCTCAAAGTTTGCCATCGGTCTGGACACTACTAGATAAGTATGGGGTAGTCAGTGTTTGGATAATTTCTAGGGGAGAGAACTGAGTATCAGGCTTGCAGGAAATCAGACCAATACTACGTGGTTCAGATTCCACGTTAAGTAGTCCTTTAGTCGACCTGCTCATTGCACTTCTAATAAAATGGCCCTTTCTGAGTATAAATCAAACGCAATTGGTAACCAGCTTACTTACAATTATATCATCATTAATTATCGCCTTAAAATATGCACAAATTTGTGTCGGCGTCTCTAATCTGAGAATAATATTAAAAATTAAGGTAAAACTATTTTAATCAAACACTTTTACTAACTAAATTGTAATTTAGGTTGCAAGGTTAAACTGTTAAATAGTGGTAGCCTCAAAAGTGTCCGCCCATGTCACTTATGTTTACGAGGACAAGTTGCAAAACAAGGTTTGTTACTAAGCCATTTATCAAGTATGAAACTGTGTTAAGACTATTAGATCTTTGTTACTGTCTACCTTTTGTTAAACATGTTTGGCAATTATTGTGAGTGCGAATGTTCTATAACTGTCTAATAGACTAGTAGTATTTATTAAAGTACCAGTAATTTAGCAAATATCATATTCATTTCCTTGTAACTAAAACGTATCACAACATGTTGACATCACATTTTTAGTATTCAATTTTAAAGAAAACTGCAATGAGAATATAAAAATATGTCTATGTGAAAATTTATATAACTATTTAAAACACATGAAACTGTATTTTTTCTCATTCTTTTTATCAACTAAATTATTTGTTATAAAGTAGTTTTATATATTGCTACTTTACTACGTAGATAAATAAATGACTTAATAGCTTATTTTTCATAGTAAAACAAACAAACAAACAAAAACATCTTAGAGAGTCTCTAAATTTGACTTTTATTGCAAAAATAGCCTTCATGCAATAGAACGTTAAATTCGTCTCGCCGTATAACATACTAACCGATATTGTGCAATTATATTATATAATAACAAAACACGTCTTATCTGGCTATCTTATTACGATATATATACATGTCATATGTAATACATACATCACTATCACTGTACGTGTATGGGTGGGCGGGTGGGTGACTATCACTGTGCGTGTATGGGTGGGCGGGTGGGTACTATCACTGTGCGTGTATGGGTGGGCGGGTAGGTACTATCACTGTACGTGTTTGTGTGTGGGCGGGTGGGTCACTATCACTGTGCGTGTATGGGTGGGGCGGGTGGGTGACTATCACTGTGCGTGTATGGGTGGGCGGGGTGGGTACTATCACTGTGCGTGTATGGGTGGGCGGGTAGGTACTATCACTGTACGTGTTTGTGTGTGGGCGGGGTGGGTCACTATCACTGTGCGTGTATGGGTGGGCGGGGTGGGTGACTATCACTGTGCGTGTATGGGTGGGCGGGTGGGTACTATCACTGTGCGTGTATGGGTGGGCGGGTAGGTACTATCACTGTACGTGTTTGTGTGTGGGCGGGTGGGTCACTATCACTGTGCGTGTATGGGTGGGCGGGTGGGTGGGTGACTATCACTGTGCGTGTATGGGTGGGCGGGTAGGTACTATCACTGTACGTGTTTGTGTGTGGGCGGGTGGGTCACTATCACTGTGCGTGTATGGGTGGGTGGATGGATACTATCACGGTAACCTACAATAATCTAGGCTACAGATATTGTAGGTTAATGTATTCACACAACACAAATTTATTACAATATAAGCACAGTGGGTATTTCTTTAACCCGCACACTTACAATGGTGGTGACCTACCCACCCACCCACACACGTACAATGGCAGTGACCCACCCAGCCACCCGCACACGTACAATGATGATGACCTACCCACCCACCCACCCACCCCCGTACACGTACATTGGTAGTGATCTACCCACCCTACCGTACACGTACAATAGTAGTGACCTACCAACCCACCCGCACACGTACAATGGTGGTGACCTACCCACCCACCTACATACGTACAATGGTAGGAATCTACCAACCCACCCGTACTTATACAATGGTAGTGACCTACCCACCCAATACCACTGAACGTGTATGGGTGAGCGGGTGGGTCAATACCACTGTCGTGTATGGGTGAGCGGATGGGTCAATACCACTGTAAGTGCATGGGTGAGCGGGTGGGTCAATACCATTGTACGTGTATTGGTGTCGTATGTATATGTCGTATGTAAAAAAATGGTATGTTTTTGAAACTATCATTTATAAATTTAAAAACAATTAAAAGCTGTAATGTATATGCTTGGAATAACGTAAAAAAATTATATTCTGTTAATAAAATAATACACAAAGCTAATCCAATCCATCAAGCCATTTAAAACCTCCCTCCCTGATTCTATTTACGCTAACTAATTCTTCCGTAAAATAGTGCAGGAGTACTCAGTAACTATGTGATCCATTGTTTGTACTGACTCCCCGCAAACACATTACTGATCTAGTGTCAATCCCCATTTATATTTCCAGTAGTTATATCTGCCCAAACCAGTTGAGAACCTATTATACAGTGTTCAATGCCGAATATGGAGGTGCATCCCACCTACATGTATTGATGGACGGATAGTAAGAAACTTATGTGGCCCATCAAAACTGTTCCACGCTATGGCCCAGCTAGTATTGGGCGAGAAATTTGATCTGCTCAACTGAAAAGCAGTACGTAGACGTAGGTTTCGAGATTTAAGTGACCATCTTGACGCAGGGGATCCTGTATAATGGGGAGGTACGAGACATTCCAGATCTTATTGAATTCTTTAAGTAGTGCCTTCTGACGTCTTATATCTGGAGGAGCTATATTGCTCATCACTGGGAGCCAAAGTAGTGGAGTTACCATGAGAGTACTGATAATAGCTCTTATAGGCCTATTATGTTGGACATCAATCGTTTATTTTCAAATGTCAGGAAAAGCATAATTTTAAGTTTTCACCGACTTTATTCTAAGTCTGGAAAGATAAATTCTTCCCCTTTCTAGATGTTTGAAGAAATTTACCTACCAAATATATGAATTAATGTCGTCTGAAATGTTAAAACTGTTAAAATTAAATGTTTATTTTCCCCTAATATTCTTGATTACGTATCACTGTTTTAAAAATAAGGCCTAAAATTAACTTGATTTAAATGTATGTATATATATATATATATATATATATATATATATATATATATATATATATATATATATATATTAAGATGTTTATATAGGTATAAAACATTTAACTAATACAATAATCCGGGCGTAAATATTTAGGTTTAAAAGTACATTTTGCAAAACCTGTTCTGTTTTAATAAATATAAAATTATAAATTATATACCTACACACCTCTAAATAGTATTAACTATTACTCTACCTTTTAGTCTTAGGATGAACAATATTTTCAATCCATACCCACCCACCCTACGCACTGATAACTATTGCGAATTAACGATCGAACAGAAGAAGTTTGTTAATATTAAATTAATGGTGTGTGGGGCTCTCTCTATCTCGCCCATGTTAAATTATGTATTTTTAGGTACACATTACTCAAAAACTAATAAAGATATACTTGTGAAATGAAAAATTAATAAAAGTGCATAGTTTTGAGTGTAAGGTAGCCCGATTATATTTTACTGTTACAATCTGCAAATATTGTTTTCTTACTTTTATAATTGTTTTTTTTTTTTTTTATTTTTACCTTATAATTATTTTTACCTTACAATTATTTTTACCTTATAATTGTTCCTGTATTTTCATATAATTTACATGAAAAACTGTAAAGACTCGTTTATCAAATTTCACTCAACAGTTGTAAGTGAGCTTATTATTTGAACACTTAACATTTTGTTCTAAGAAATGTTTGTTAACTGTATTGGGTATGCCCAAAAATAAAAGCAATACGATTTTCTACATACACCTTCAACGTATCTGTCGTATTGCATCGAAAGACGTTAATAAATTGTACGCATATTTTATATATATTTCTAAGAATAGATCTTTTGAAAAGCTACATAAGTGATAAGATAATTGTTCATCATTTTTAAACGTGAGAACCAATATTCCGTAGTCAACTGTGTTGTATTGAGGAATTTAAACATCCCCAAAGCAAATCCAATAATGTAACTGTTATGATAAAACACGTTTTCAAATATTAATCAAATTAATTATATATTGTTAGGAGTTGTTACTTACAATGTACAAAGCTATTTTAGAAACGTTTAATATTTTGAAAACGAAAGAGTTAGTTATTTTGTGATAGGTAGCAATACAAGGTGTGTAAATTATTCCCTGTACTCTCTAGAAACGTCCCTATAATTGAATTGTGTTCATTCATCACACTTATATTTTATATTTGTTGTAACTAAAATACTCAAAATGAATATAAATATATTTTTTTCACTTGATAAGCGACATTTTTAATTAATTAAAACGTTTATTAGCCTATCTTAAGTAACACCTAAATTAATTAAGCATTTTAAACAAACAAACGTATTTAAAAATAAACTGTCTATAAAGAGTGTAAGGCAACCTGACATAACAAGTATTTATTAAGGAGGTAAACGAGTATAGATAGGCCGATTAAAAAAATAACCTACTGAACGCAATGAGATGCACTTAGTGGTGGAAGTGAGACAGAGAAGCATTCTTCCCTCAGTTTGTAATTCCATTTAAAATTGTCACGGCTACCACGTCATCAAAAAGCCACGTGCTGGCGGTGCACTAGCTAGCCCGCCAACTACGTCATTATCACAGTGACAATTGGTTGATTCAAATTAACACCAACAAACACGTTTTTAGCGATTAATTCAAATCATAATTTACTTTTAAAATAACAATCAATTATATAAATAACTTTACGAATAACAATGTAAACAATACATAGCAATTAAACATATTTATATTGTTCATTAGAGTTATTATTACTATTTTTTATTTACTTAGGATCCTGGTGATAAGTAAAAACTTAAAATGGCCAATAATATGACATTTTAAAAATAATATCCTATTCTATACTATATTTATGATATTCTGTATTATTGAAACGTGATTTATGTAAGGTATAATACTATGCAAAGTTTGAACCCGGTCTCGAGTGCATATAATTACTTTTAGTTCTTCAAGGCATTTCATGAATACCAACTAAGTTCATTTAAACATTCCGCAGAAGTAATTAATGCTGTCTTTAATAATTCCTTCTGGTTATTTTATAAACATTCCATGCTTGACAAAGAAGCAGCAAAGAATTCTTGACATGTGTATCATAAAAGACTTAATAAAGTGTGTTTCATGATTGATTATATAAGTTATTTTTAATTAAAAATAATGTTTTTTTTATTTTATGAAGGACCTCTTGTAATTGGCTTACTTAACTTCCTTTAACTCCTTTGGGCGCATAGAAGAGTTATCCATCTGTTCCAGTCTCCAGCTAGTGCACTTGCACTCCAGAAGTTTTGTTAGTCTCTTTTGCTTTTTTAGAAATAGTTCTATTTTCCAGTTTTCTCGGGGTTGACCTATTCTACTAGCACCTTCCGGGTTCTACTCAACGTCTCATTTGTTCCATTTAAATGTCTTCGCTTATGCTCTAATCACTTCTACATTCTCTTACAAATCTGCAGCATAATTTGAACTTGACCTGTTTCTCTTCATAGATCCTCATTTGTAATGAAGGTACAATACCCACCAGTAATGAAGGTACAATACCCATCAGTAATGAAGGTACAATACCCATCAGTAATGAAGGTACAATACCCATCAGTAATGAAGAAGGTACAATACCCATCAGTAATGAAGATACAATACCCAGCAGTAATGAAGATACAATACCCAGCAGTAATGAAGGTACAATACCCAGCAGTAATGAAGGTACAATAGCCATCAGTAATGAAGGTACAATACCCATCAGTAATGAAGGTACAATACCCATCAGTAATGTATTCCGTTAAATCCTTTGAATAACCATGTTAAACTAAAATTTATTCAATTTAGCACTTAAAAGTCCAGTATGAAATGTGGCTCCGTTTGTATAATTCATTTTTACAAGCTGATTGTGATTGTTAAATTGTTAAATCTGATAGCACTTCAGATAAAACACTTAATACATTGCAAGGCTATACAAAAACCATTTCAATTCATATTCCTTAACAGTAAAAAATGTTTTTATAAATTATCTTACAAGGACAAAATGAAACTTTCTTACAGAGTTTGAATACAACTGAGAATATGACTTATATAATATATTTTGAAAAATCGCACTTGTAGGACGCTGTCCCATTTCCATGATGCATCCTTAGGTATGCCTCTTATCTGCCTATCCGTTGTAATAGATCTTCTCTTTGATCACAAACGTGAAGGATTATGTCCATGTGGTGTTTTAAATGTGTAAATGTATTAAGCAGCTTTATATACCTAAAACTATTTAATTTTACGTATACTTACCTAAAATACCTCCGAATATTGTATATACATCCTATTAATTATCACTGTATACTAAAACCAAAGTTACAAATAAAGATAGAGTTTTTTTTTTACTGCAAACGTAGTAAAAAAAAAACGTAGTTGTATATGTGTCCCAAGAAAAAGTAAACTCACTAATTCAATTTCTATTTTCTCTTCTATATTGACACTGAATGTACGTTTAATCCTGTATGAAGTACAACTGTCCAAGAAGATTCAATGTTACACTTACAGTTGTATCGAGCCTCCCACCCAACCTTACACGAACAGTTGTACTGACCTTCCCACCATTGTACTGACCTTCCATACACGTATAGTTGTACTGACCTTCCCACCATTGTACTGACCTTCCATACACGTATAGTTGTACTGACTTTCCCACCATTGTACTGACCTTCCATACACGTATAGTTGTACTGACCTTCCCACCATTGTTGTACTGACCTTCCCACCATTGTACTGACCTTCCATACACGTATAGTTGTACTGACCTTCCCACCATTGTACTGACCTTCCATACACGTATAGTTGTACTGACCTTCCCACCATTGTACTGACCTTCCATACACGTATAGTTGTACTGACCTTCCCACCATTGTACTGACCTTCCATACACGTATAGTTGTACTGACCTTCCCACCATTGTACTGACCTTCCATACACGTATAGTTGTACTGACCTTCCCACCATTGTACTGACCTTCCATACACGTATAGTTGTACTGACCTTCCCACCATTGTACTGACCTTCCCACCATTGTACTGACCTTCCATACACGTATAGTTGTACTGACCTTCCCACCATTGTACTGACCTTCCATACACGTATAGTTGTACTGACCTTCCCACCATTGTACTGACCTTCCATACACGTATAGTTGTACTGACCTTCCCAACATTGTACTGACCTTCCATACACGTATAGTTGTACTGACCTTCCCACCATTGTTGTACTGACCTTCCCACCATTGTTGTACTGACCTTCCCACCATTGTTGTACTGACCTTCCCACCATTGTACTGACCTTCCATACACGTATAGTTGTATCGAGCCTCCCACCCAACCTTACACGAAAAGTTGTACTGACCTTCCCACCATTGTACTGACCTTCCATACACGTATAGTTATATCGAGCCTCCCACCCAACCTTACACGAAAAGTTGTACTGACCTTCCCACCATTGTTGTACTGACCTTCCATACACGTATAGTTGTATTGATCATCCAACCCTCACATACAGGTATAGTTGTACTGACCATCCCACCATTGTTGTACTGACCTTCCATACACGTATAGTTGTATTGACCTTCCAACCCTCACATACACGTAAAGTTGTACTGACCTTCCCACCATTGTACTGACCTTCCATACACGTATAGTTGTACTGACCTTCCATACACGTATAGTTGTACTGACCTTCCATACACGTATAGTTGTATTGACCTTCCATACACGTATAGTTGTACTGACCTTCCATACACGTATAGTTGTACTGACCTTCCATACACGTATAGTTGTACTCACCTTCCATACACGTATAGTTGTATTGATCATCCAACCCTCACATACACGTATAGTTTTACTGACCTTCCATACACGTATAGTTGTACTCACCTTCCATACACGTATAGTTGTACTGACCTTCCATACACGTATAGTTGTACTCACCTTCCATACACGTATAGTTGTACTGACCTTCCATACACGTATAGTTGTACTCACCTTCCATACACGTATAGTTGTATTGATCATCCAACCCTCACATACACGTATAGTTTTACTGACCTTCCATACA
Source organism: Stictocephala bisonia (assembly GCA_035578905.1). Taxonomy (NCBI): domain Eukaryota; kingdom Metazoa; phylum Arthropoda; class Insecta; order Hemiptera; family Membracidae; genus Stictocephala; species Stictocephala bisonia. The sequence continues at coordinate 48,486 of JAQJVL010002420.1, forward strand.
CGTATAGTTGTATTGATCATCCAACCCTCACATACACGTATAGTTGTACTGACCTTCCATACACGTATAGTTGTATTGATCATCCAACCCTCCCATACACGTATAGTTGTGCTGATCATCCAACCCTCACATACACGTATAGTTGTACTGACCTTCCCACCATTGTATTGACCTTCCATATACGTATAGTTGTATTGATCATCCAACCCTCACATACACGTATAGTTGTACTGACCTTCCCACCATTGTTGTACTGACCTTCCATACACGTATAGTTGTATTGATCATCCAACCCTCACATACACGTATAGTTGTATTGATCATCCAACCCTCACATACACGTATAGTTGTATTGATCATCCAACCCTCACATACACGTATAGTTGTACTGACCTTCCCACCATTGTTGTACTGACCTTCCATAGACGTATAGTTGTATTGATCATCCAACCCTCATATACACGTATAGTTGTATTGATCATCCAACCCTCACATACACGTATAGTTGTACTGACCCTCCAACCCTACCATGCGTATATTTTATGGATTATCCAATCCTCTCACACACGTATAGTTGTATTGACCCTAAAACACTCCCACACACGTATAGTTGTATTGCTCATCCAACCCTTCCATACACGTATAGCTGTATTGACCCTCTAACTCTCCCCTACACGTATAGTTGTATTGATCATCCATCCCTCCCATACAGGTAGAGTTGTATTAACCCTCCAACCCTCCCATACACGTATAGCTGTATTGACCCTCTAACTCTCCCATACACGTATAGCTGTATTAACCCTCCAACCCTCCCATACACGTATAGCTGTATTGACCCTCTAACTCTCCCATACACGTATAGTTGTATTGACCCTCCAACCCTCCCATACACGTATAGCTGTATTGACCCTCTAACTCTCCCCTACACGTATAGTTGTATTGACCCTCCAACCCTTCCATACACGTATAGCTGTATTGACCCTCTAACTCTCCCCTACACGTAGATCAACCCTCCCACACACGTATAGTTGTATTGACCCTAAAACACTCCCACACACGTACAGTTGTATTGCTCATCCAACCCTCCCATACACGTATAGTTGTATTGACCCTAAAACACTCCCACACACGTATAGTTGTATTGCTCATCCAACCCTTCCATACACGTATAGCTGTTACTTTTGTGGTTTGGTTTCCCAAGTAAATTGTGGCCTTTTTGTTTTTACTCTGGCTATGGAGTTATTTATAAATGAGTCTTTCTGAGGAACAGTCGACTTAAGTTCGTAACTATTACTACACTCGTTAATCTACACTCATCACACTCATTCGCTCTCATATTCGCCCATATTTCTACGATCAGCGTCTTAACTAATGAGTATTAGTAAAAGAGTGTTGAGGAAATTTGGGTGATAGATTCTGCGCTCGGTCCTCTTACCACAAACAAGGCAAGCAGCATGTCTGCTGTCGGCATATACTCTACTAGAGAAGCCTGAGATGTGTATGTTGGGTGGTAATCATGTCCGGATGTTGTGTAGGGAAGAGAAGGGAGCATCAGGCTTGTCATTTAATACTGATTAACTGACTAATACTACATCAGATTAATACTATGTGGTTCGGATTCTAAGGAAATCTGTAGGTTCCTTAAAACCTAAAGTCTATTGGGCTGTATTATAACCTAACGTAACCTAACCCCTAAGTCCTTTCTGACTATAAGTTTAACTCAGTTAGTAACCAGACTACACAGGTCAATCACACTCATCCTACATTTATGTAATTATTTTTCGGCTGAAAATCCACTCAAAGCTGTGTCATTGTATAGTATAAGGGAATTATTAAAAATATACACAAAGTGGGAAAAAAATATGGAAACACTTGCACAACTTTTGTATGACCTTACTTGTAAAAGTGAAATCGTTGTTACCTACTTTTTAACGTCATTAGCAACATTTCATATTTTCAGGAGGACGGCTCATGAGGAGTAGAACGAAAATCTTCTGTGTAAACCTAGGTCGAATTCGGCCTCTTCAAGAAAAATTAACTCCCGCAAACCGGATTTTAAAATGTATGTCCTTTCCAGAGGAGGAATAGTTTTAATTTCAAAGTAACTAATTTCAACAATATTATTTCTCCACGTTTTAACGGTTTTAAGTCAATTATTCTGATAAAAATAACACTTTATGGAACACAATTACTAAAAAAAAAACGTACCATCATCAAATTATACATGGAAAAATAACCATTTTACGAGTGACGTCATACAGAAGTTTAAAAGCGTTTCCACTTTCTATAGCTTAATGATATAATTGGTGTTATTTCCTATAATTAATATAAAATAAGAAATTAAAATTGTTTATTTCATCAGTCAATATACGTGAATAGCTTTAATTATAACATTTTATTTGTAAAGAGAGTTACTCATAAATTATCGAAAGTTGATCATTAGTGTACATGACTTGGTGTACGACTTAATGACTCGATGGCGTGAGAAATATCGGTGGTAGGGTTCAAGATAACATCATAATATTGATCCAAGACCTACCCTAGATAAAATACTAAAAAATAAAAGTTGTTCAGTACTTATAACTTATATTTTAAGGTTTTATAATAGCATTTAATGTCTTAACACTTTAGCATTAAGAAATAGTTTTTAAGCCAAGAGCGCATTTTAAGTTGTATTATTTTTTAATTTGAAATATCTCAACAGAGAGAGAGAGAGGGGGATAACGCTTTCTAAAAGCGACATAAATCAGGCGATATGACGTAGTCAGTCGTCTTGAAATCTGATTGGTTGGAATGCACTGTTCTAAAATCGTTTTGCACCACGCGGGGTTTTTGCCACGCCACTCTGTCTCGAAACTCTGTCTAGGAAGTATGTCTTGTAACGTCCCTCTCACAGCACACTTCTCTAATATACACTTTTGGAGGCCCTCTGCCTCGTGCTGTTTCTATATTGTTTCTCTAAATCTCTGTTAACCACTCTTAAACGTCTTTTAATATTTTTGTGTGTAATATTTTGTTCATTTAATTTCTTGTGTGAACTCCCGCCATAGTTTGTGCTTCAAGATCTTCTTTGTGCGTGCTTCCGTGGCAGATTGAACTTTGCGAGAAGCGTTCTACCGTGATTCGTGTCAAGAAGGTGAAATGAAGTGAGAACTGTCGTTCGTTGCGTTTCCCTCCAGGACATTGATGGACCTCGCCACCACCTCACCAACGGTTGTATCCGGACCTTCCCTCATCTAATTGGAATATTGAACAAGGTACTGTTGTCATCATTTCATGTGTGTAACTTTAGTTATTTTTGTAAACATATTGCTTGACATTTTGTCCCATTTTGTAACAACAAATTATCCACAAACTCTTTCTATAGACATTAATTTTTTTTGGGCGTTTTTTAATATAAAAATTCCCTGGTCCTTCGAATCAATTTAGATATAAATATTTAATTTTCTCATCTCTCATTTCGCTCATAGTTTTGGTCCTTCGAGCCGGATTTCTAGGATACAGTTCTTTGGAAATACAGAAACTCTAATTTGTGGATAATAGAAAGCACGATTCACTTCAGTTTTCGCCATTTGCAATTGTTGTCTCTCTTTGCAGTTTGCGAAGGCCACGCCCCTAGCCCAATACCAGGCGCACTGCTTACGGAGAATCACGAACTTCTCCGAAGCGTGCCGATTCGAGGTTGACAGTATTGATTTTCTCAACCCCCTCACTCTCTCTGGCTGTCTGCAGCACATCCGCTCTATAGCGCATGCGCTGACAGTTGTCAACTCTTTGTTTGTTTACTTTATTGACAGTACGCTACTCACATATCATGTGGTAGTTACAGGCATTAGTTAATGCTTCTCATTATAAGGATTATAGCAATGGCTAGTTAATTCATTCATATAAATAAGCTTATATATATTTAATCTTAAATTAAATTATTATCTTTTATTCTATTTTTCTAATTAGCATTTGAAGGCTAATTAAATACAAAAGGTGTTTTATACGGCTTTTTATTGTACAATATATTGTTTTTCATTCTGTTTTTGTGAGGTCAACTATTGTCTCTTATTGTGTATAGTCAATTAGTCTAGTTTAAGTCTCTTTTGGTAAAGCAGTTAAGCTTTATTAAACACACATTTCTCTGCTAGGGTAAACAAATTTTGTTTAGCTAATTACCTAATTCATATTTATTGTATTTGTGCTGAATTAATAATTAATTAACTAACTATACAAAACTAGTTATGTACATTTATAGTTTTGTACACTCTCTCTGAAATAAGCAAGAATTAGCTATTATCATATCTCTCTCTAATGTGTTATTACCATAAGCTTATTGGAAGCTAATTAACTAAAAATAATTAGTTCTCTGATCTCTCATTGAAAATAAAATTTATACTTTTTCCTTGCTCTCTAGTGTTCATACACATTGCTACTAACAAATCTAGCTATCAAAGCAAAGTTCTCAGTGGAACCAATCAAGACTGCAATTGTTATAACATTGCAGATTAAGCTTACCTCTCACTTTGAATCTCTTATTTATTTGTTTGTTTATTTATTGTTCTTATTGCAAAATAATTTGTGATGTCTCTGCCGATATTTTAATACTGTAGTAAATAAGTCAAAATAGATATAAATAAAATATGGAAAATTATATTTAGCGACTTAGTGCTCTGCTCACAATAGTGTCTTGTATTTCATATCTACATTTAATTTTGTTTTACTACTTACTGTATCTGAAAAATTCAAAATGGCTCCTAAAGTTTCTGATTTCAAGGCGGCTCTCTATACTCGTCTCACAGCGTTAACTAAAGCGCGCTTCGCTAAAATAAAAACTCAAGTTGAAGAATTCGCTACGCAAAAGGAGCTTCTTACGCCTGCTCAACTGAAGAGCTTATCAACCATCTCTAATGAAGTCAAGAAAAAGAAAGCTGATTTTGAGGCTAACCTGCAACGAGCCTTAAATCTAACGGATGATGAGGCCATTGAAGACGAAGTCTTAGCGGAAGATCAGGACTCTATTAACGATGTCTACGCTCATATTCTTGGTATAATCGAAACGCTACTTCCAGTCGAAGAACCCAAAACACCCTCGGCTTTGAGTGACGTCAGTACGACTCCTCAGGTCTCTAGTGTCTCTCAGGTCCGTCTGCCAAAATTAGAATTACAAAAATTCTCGGGCGATCTTCTGACTTGGACTTCCTTTATCAATTTATTTGATACAACCATTCACCGTAATGCCAGTCTTAGTGCAGTAATGAAGTTTCAGTACTTATTGAGCGTTTTGAGCGGCGAACCCTTAAACCTAATTAAAGGACTCAATCTAACCTCTGCTAATTACTTAATAGCATACGACCTCTTACGGGATCGCTACCATAATTCCCGGAGGTTACAAACTCTCCATTTGAACCAGTTACTGGACCTGCCTCAAATTAGTTCGTCCTCAATCAAGGGTCTCAGACTATTTGTCAATCAATATACAGAACACTCTCAGGCATTGAAAGCTTTACATTGTGACGTAGGTGAAAACAATCCGCTCCTCTCTGCTCTCATCCTCCGACGTATGGATGCCGACTTACGAAAAAAGCTGGAAGCTTCCCGGTCAACCTCTTCGAATGACGCGTCTGCTCACTCGTTACCGGAAGTCAAAGAAATAATAACATTTTTGAACACTGAATGCAGCCAAACTGAAGATGCCAATATTCATAACGTTTCTCAGGTAAAGGCTTCTACCTATGTTCCTCCTCACGCCCGCAACAAGGTGACTGCGCCAAAAAGGGTGAACTTTCGCTCTAGTGATGTTTCAATGGTCACAACTCACTCTAACTCCGCTCAAACCAAGACTATGCCTCCTCCATGTTTCATTTGTAATCAGAGTGGACATAAAGTCTATTCATGTACGGTTTTCCGTGACAAAACTCCTCAAGAACGACATCAGCTCGTCAAGAGACATAAGCGCTGCATCTCATGCTTAGGCGCTCATGAACTCAAGGAATGCCAATCTAAAGCCACGTGTCTCACGTGTAACAAAAAACACCATTCATTGTTACACTTTCAAGCTGTCTCGGGCAATGCTGCTAATCAGCCCGTCCATAGTAACACAGCTCATGACGTCTCCAGTACACGTCATCGCTCTAGTGAGAACCATAACGATTCTCAGGTGACTCTCGTTTCTCAAGGTTCACCCCCCTCTATGCCAGATTGTTACACCGTGCTATTAGGCACCTTACTGGTACAACTAAAAACTCCTGAAGGTAGATCCCATGTATTCAGGGCTTTACTTGATTCAGGGAGTATGACGGATTTAATTTCCGAACGTGCTGCTCAACTCTTGGGAGTGCGCCGTACTAAGTCTCAAGCTCACATCTCTGGCCTCAGCCAAAGCACGGCAAAACCAAAAGGTCAATCTCATCTCACAATCAGCACTCTATCTGGTCTCATCATTGCTCCTGACCAGCCAATGTTAATATTAGATAAATTGACCGTGGATTTACCCAGAGTACCTCTAGCCCCAGAAGTCTACAATAAGACTCAGAGATACATTCTCGCTGATCCCACATTCCATTTACCTGGACGAATTGACGTTATCTTAGGTGGAAGTATATTTCCAAAAATACTCACTAATGAGCAATTCTCACTGGGGCAGCATATGCCACATGTAATTGGCACGCATTTCGGGTTTGTCGTATTGGGTACTGCTCCCAGCGCACCTTTCGCATCCACTCTCACCTCTACGAGCCTCAATGTCTCTCTACACTCAGCAAGCGACGCAGATCTACACTCATCACTTCAGCGGTTCTGGCTTCAAGAGGAAATTCCTGTATATTCGAAGAAGACCAAAGAAGAAGAACAATGTGATGCTCACTTCGCCACTTCTCACTCTCGAGATGAAACCGGACGCTACACCGTTCGACTTCCGTTTAAGGAAAATCATTCTGCCCTAGGATCGTCTCAGCCTATTGCTGAGCGTCGATTTTATTCTCTCGAGCGGAAATTAAACGCTCAACCTCACTTTTCTCAACTCTATCACGATTTTATCAGTGAATATCAATCTCTCGACCACATGGCCAAAGTTCAAAATTCTGATTTAACTAAGCCACACTATTTCCTCCCCCACCATGGGGTGCTAAAGGAAAATAGCTCCACCACAAAACTCCGTACTGTCTTTGATGCGAGTTGCAAGACCAGTACTGGTGTTTCTCTCAACGATGTCTTATTGACCGGGCGCAAACTCCAAACAAATATTTGTGACATACTACTTCACTTCAGGCGTCACAATATTGTTTTTTGCTGTGACATCCGTCAGATGTATCGGCAAATCCGAGTACATCCAGATGACCGGAAATTTCAACTTATCTTAGGGCGTGACCATCCCAAGGATCCTCTCTCAACTTATCAGTTGAACACTGTTACTTACGGCATGAATACCTCTCCCTACTTGGCGATCAAGACTCTGCACCAGCTTGCAGACGACGACGGTGGGAACTTCCCCTCCGCTGCATGCGTGCTGAGGACACAGACCTACGTGGACGACATCATCTCCGGTGCGGACACAGAGGAAGCGGCCTTAGAACTGCAGGAGCAGCTCATCCGTCTACTGCGTCAAGGAGGTTTCGAACTCCGGAAGTGGGTCTCTAACTCTACTCGCCTACTCCAAGCTCTGCCGGAAGGACATCGCGAGTCTCCAGTGTTTCTGCAAGAATCTCTATCTCCGCAGTTCTCTATCCTGGGTTTACATTGGTCGCCTACCACTGATTGTTTCACATACTCTCTTAACATACCGCCTGACGAGCGCCCGACCAAACGCTCTGTCTTGAGCTTAATAGCCAAGATATATGATCCCTGTGGATTTCTCTCTCCTTGCATAATGCAAGCAAAATGCTTTATGCAACTCCTCTGGACTACAGGTCTGACTTGGGATGAACCCTTGCCATCCGAACTTGCCGAAAAATGGCACTCATTCATCACTGACGCGCAGCACATAGTGCATGTCTCAATTCCTCGAGCGTTTCCACTCTCACTCTCTTGCGTCGTAGAACTCCATGGATTCTCTGATGCGTCAGAAAGTGGATATAGTGCGGTGTTGTATTTCCGCTGCCAGCTTTCGACAGGTGACGTCATCATTCGCCCCATAATGGCGAAAACTCGCGTCGCTCCTCTAAAACGAGTGACACTTCCGCGTCTCGAGCTTTGCGGAGCGCATCTGCTCGCTAAGATAACAACTCATTGTCAGTCAATATTTAAGGAGACAATCACCCCTCAAACCACCTTTTTATGGTGTGACTCAACAGTAGTACTCACATGGCTACGAACTCCGCCTTATAGGCTTAAGACGTATGTTTCAAACCGAGTTTCCCAGATCCAAGAACTCGTATCACCTGACTCATGGCGACATATAGCAGGAACTGACAACCCAGCAGACTGCGCATCACGGGGCATTTCTGCCTCCCAGCTTAGGAACCACACTCTCTGGTGGACGGGACCATCGTGGCTCAGCCTCCCTCAACAGGACTGGCCCTCTAAGCAGTTCATACCTGTGAACCTCTCATCGTCCGATGAGCTCAAGAAGACTCCACTAGTCGTCCTAACTACCGTTCCGCAGAAGGACTGGGACCTTCTGACGAATTTCTCGTCGTGGGACAAACTTCAGCGAATTTTTGCTCTAGTTCTGCGCTTCGTACACAACTGCCGTAGCGCTAATCGTCTCAAGGAACATCTCTCCCCATCCGAGATCTCCACAGCTAAACTCAAGATCTTCGGCCTCGTCCAGCAATCTGCATTTGCAGACGACATCTCGGCACTACGCTCTGGGCGTCCCTGCTCAACAAGACTTCAGCGCTTGAAACCGTTTCTGGACACGCAAGGCATTCTACGTGTTGGTGGGCGTCTCAACCGTTCTTCCCTGGCACACGACGTCCGTCATCCAGTTCTTCTACCCAAGAAACATCATGTTGTAAACCTCATTGTGGATCATCACCACCGCTCAAATCTCCATGCTGGACCACAGCTAACACAGTCTCTGTTGTCCCAATTCGTGTGGATTCTCTGCGCGAGGAGCGTTATACGCTCACGCATTTTCCAATGTCTAACATGTTTTAGAAACAAGCCACGAAATCAAGCCCCACTAATGGGCGACCTCCCTCCGTCACGAGTGACTCCCGCTCGACCATTCTTGTCCACTGGAACAGACTTCTGTGGACCATTCAACGCAAAGGTGTTAAATCTCCGTGGCATTCGACACATAAAGGTGTATATTTGTGTATTTGTGTGTATGGTCACAAAGGCTGTGCATCTTGAAGTGGTGACAGACTTGACCACCGACGCCTTTATTGCAGCACTCACGCGCTTTGTATCTCGACGAGGTCTGTGTGCTCAATTGTTTTCCGATTGTGGTACGAACTATGTCGGTGCTGATAACGCCCTTCAAAATATCTTAAAGGAAACATTGTTCTCAACCGATTCGCAGAAAAGGTTGCTTCACTTCACTACTCCTCGAGGTATCGACTTCAAGTTCAACCCTCCTGCTGCTCCCCACCAAGGTGGATTATGGGAGAACGCTGTGAAAAGCACCAAACACCACTTACGTCGTGTCATGGGAGACCACATCCTGACACTGCCAGAATTTATGACACTCGTCACTCAGATAGAGGCCATGCTAAACTCGCGGCCACTCACTCCACTCTCCAGCGATCCTGCTGACTTCTCTGCCCTCACTCCGGGGCACTTCTTGATTGGTGCACCCCTAGCGTCGGTCCCGGAACCCGACCTCCTCGACGCACCTGACAACCGCCTACGACATTGGCAGTTGGTCCAAGCTCTACACCAACGCATCTGGAAACGATGTCAGCTGGAATACTTGCATACGCTCCAGCAACGTTATAAGTGGACCCAACCACGTGAGAATATCAAAGTTGGTGATCTCGTGCTAGTGCACCAGAACTCTCCGCCCCTCTCGTGGCCTCTGGCTCGTGTTACCGCCGTACACCCAGGGACTGATGGTGTTGTGCGCGTGGTGGACTTACGCACTCCAAATGGACACCTTACTAGACCAGTGGTAAAGGTGTTTCCTCTACCCACTGACTAAAATCTCTTTTCTAGTTCCGTGCCCCAATCTCTAAAAACTGTGTGATGTGTTTTCCATTGTGTGACTTTGTTGTTGAAGCCTACAATGCTTCAAGGGGGCCGGAATGTTCAGTACTTATAACTTATATTTTAAGGTTTTATAATAGCATTTAATGTCTTAACACTTTAGCATTAAGAAATAGTTTTTAAGCCAAGAGCGCATTTTAAGTTGTATTATTTTTTAATTTGAAATATCTCAACAGAGAGAGAGAGAGGGGGATAACGCTTTCTAAAAGCGACATAAATCAGGCGATATGACGTAGTCAGTCGTCTTGAAATCTGATTGGTTGGAATGCACTGTTCTAAAATCGTTTTGCACCACGCGGGGTTTTTGCCACGCCACTCTGTCTCGAAACTCTGTCTAGGAAGTATGTCTTGTAACGTCCCTCTCACAGCACACTTCTCTAATATACACTTTTGGAGGCCCTCTGCCTCGTGCTGTTTCTATATTGTTTCTCTAAATCTCTGTTAACCACTCTTAAACGTCTTTTAATATTTTTGTGTGTAATATTTTGTTCATTTAATTTCTTGTGTGAACTCCCGCCATAGTTTGTGCTTCAAGATCTTCTTTGTGCGTGCTTCCGTGGCAGATTGAACTTTGCGAGAAGCGTTCTACCGTGATTCGTGTCAAGAAGGTGAAATGAAGTGAGAACTGTCGTTCGTTGCGTTTCCCTCCAGGACATTGATGGACCTCGCCACCACCTCACCAACGGTTGTATCCGGACCTTCCCTCATCTAATTGGAATATTGAACAAGGTACTGTTGTCATCATTTCATGTGTGTAACTTTAGTTATTTTTGTAAACATATTGCTTGACATTTTGTCCCATTTTGTAACAACAAATTATCCACAAACTCTTTCTATAGACATTAATTTTTTTTGGGCGTTTTTTAATATAAAAATTCCCTGGTCCTTCGAATCAATTTAGATATAAATATTTAATTTTCTCATCTCTCATTTCGCTCAAAAGTCATTGAGGTTAGGTTCAATAGCACTTGTGTTCGTATCATATTTGTAATGTACGTTCTTTAAAAAAAATCTCTGACCGTATAATCATATTTATTTTTATATTTAGAAGTCTTAGTTGCAATATGTAAAATATAAGTGAATCGTGTGCCAAATTTATGTAAAGTTTGATCAGTTAAAATTCTCTATGTATTTTTCTTATACAGAAGTTATGTTAAATTATTTATAGCATTTATGATGAATTTATTTATTCATCAATAAACAATAAAGAAAATAATTTAATTAATAAAAAATTACAATCTAAAGACGAAGATTTTAATTATGATTTGAAACTCAAATTTACTTTAACTCAATACATTTCTTTTTACTAGACAGTAGAATGATTTCAAGTAAACATTTTCCTGTCTAACATGTTCAACTTAATAAATAAAAACTAATTAATAATGTTAAATAGATTCGCCCTAATTTTATAGTATAAAAATTAATTACAGATGACAATTTGGTAGAATATTTATGCAATGACTATTTAAATACGTAAATTCATATCACTGAATTTGAATTTTGAATTATTGAATTGTTCACATCAAGACTTAGCTTTTGAAAAAATGATATTCTTGGTAGTGTTAACAAAGCAAATGCGTACTTTATTAAGCTAAGTTAGTTTAGTTTGAAAGGAGTACTACCAAAAAGATTTTAAAATGGCCCTTGAGCATTTTTACTATTCATTTCTGTGTGCTATTAAAATACTTCAATTTTAAATTTGTTTCATGTTTCTTTGGATTTTAGTAACTAGAGCTTGTTGTATTGTGAATTATTTTAATTACCAATGGAGTTGATGGACGTATGGAAAGTGTGACATTTTACTATTTGAACCATCATAAAACTGTAATTTTACTTAGACAAATATTACCTACCTCAAAACAGCACAGATAGAAATTATTAAATATGTTCACTATTCATAAACCTTTCGTTCGTCAAAAAATAAAGTAATGGGAAATTTCGTATAAAAGCGGTATTTTTTAAATCAAAATATGGTTAAATTGGTACTTGGAGACAAAATATTTAAGAACCCTTTCTTTGTGCACAACTAAGAAAAATGAAGAATAATTGTGCCAGTTTCACATTCCTAGATCAGTCAGTGAGTAAGTCAGTCAGTGGTATTTGGCTTATATTTTAATGATAGATAACCTAAATTTTGAGGTTAGAACTCTATGAGAGTTTCCTTAGCAATTCATTTATAATAAAATGAGGAGGCAGTGAAATGGGTAATAGTTCTCATTTTAAAAATGTAATATTTACTTATGGTTTTCCTAAAGAATAAAAAGAAATGAATTCAGATGAAATGGGAAATACAGGAAATAATTTAAATTAGTAATCATTTTCAAAACATAATCTATTTACTAATCGTCATGTAAAGAAAATGTTTCCTGTCATTTTTTCTTATTTCAATCTAAAAACAAATCATCTCTAAGTGGAAAACATTATTCAAATACAAAAACTAATGAAAGATTAAAATTTCCCTATTAAAGATTTCAGTAGGAAGCGTTACAAGTTGTATTTAGCATGTATAATTTTAATGCAAACCGATAAAATTACGATATTTGACGAAACATTTCATTTTATTCTTCTAATATTACATTTCTAAACCATATACTGTAGCTTGTAATAGTGTTACATATCTTACCATACAGTTACTACATAACTCTATTGTTCTTCATGTATGATACTTCGTTACTATGTCATATGGCTTTTAACATTTAAATAATTATAATTCGAATCACCATAACCCTTCCTATAAATTCATTAAAATGAAACAAACAATCCAAATTTATAAATAAATACTATTTAAACCAAGAATTTAAATTTAGATCATACATTTAACTCCACTAAGTAATTATTTTTTAATATTTAATAATACAATTTAATTTATTGTTATGTAATTATTCCATTAGCTGCTATGTCATAATGTTATGTATACATCACTTCAATTTCAAAATTATTAAAGTAATTATGCTTTTTCCAGGACGTGTAAATATGATGCCTTATTAAACAATGAGGCGGAAAAAAAATTTATTTGTTAATTGATGATTTATGTTCGTGTATGATCAAAACAGGGGAATATCTGCAGCTGTAGGAATCAGTGGTGGCTAGAATCGATGATTTTTTTCATATCCAGCATAATTCAACACACAGAATGATGATGATGTATCCACCTGCCCTCCCATACAAGTACAGTGGTAATTACCCACCCACCCACCCATACACATACAGTAGTATTGACCCACCCGCCCACCCATATACGTACAGTGGTATTGACCCACCCACCTACACATCCTCGTACGGTGGTATTGAGATTTCCCCCCGCCCACCCATACACCCACAGTAATAGTGACCCACCCGCCCACCCATACACGCACAGTCAATAATAGGTGAGTGTGTGTGTGTGTGTGTGTGTGTGTGTGTGTGTGTGTGTGTGTGTGTGTGTGTGTGTGTGTGTGTGTGTGTTTGTGCGCGCGTGCGCGTGTGCGTGTGTGCGTGTTCTACCACCCGCCCATACACATACAGTGGTATTGACCCACCCACCCGCCCATACACATACAGTGTTATTGACCCACCCGCCCGCCCATACATGTACAGTGGTATTGACCAACCCACCCGCCCATACACATACAGTGTTATTGACCCACGCACTAGCCCATACACGTACAGTGCTATTGATTAATTAGTTATTTTTAATCAATAACTAATGAGTTTGTTAATTAGTTATTTTTTTATATATTTCACAGGAGAGTAAAGCAATATTCAATATTAGACCATATTAGATAGGCTGTTTAGATTGTGACCTACTGAAAGCACTGGTATGAGAGAGATAAGCTGAGTGGTAGGAGTGGGAGGGATAAATTCTTTCCCCTACTGTTTCATTGCATTAATGTTGTCGTGTAAACTAAGTACTAGTTAGGCCGTGGCTGACGACTAAGTAGCAAGTCCTACCCACTAGGTCTTCATCAGCAGAGGCGATTGGTTGGTTTGATCAATAATAACAAATAAATTAGAACGATTGTTTAAACCAATACTACTATAAAGCCAATAAAAATTCGTCATAACAAAGATACAATAAATAATAGTATAAACAGAAATAATAATGAAAATAATTAGGACTAAGATCAATTAAAGTTGAAGACCCACCGTAGATTATAAGCAGTAGTTAGTCATGATATAAGGTGGCGCAGCGGTGAAACGATGCCCCTACACTGCTGAAACCCATATATGCACTAACTATATTATGCAGTTCACAACATGTCTGGTCAAATTACAGAGGGAAACGTTAGTAAAAATTACGTAGAAAAGAGTATGTGCTATATTATCCTAACCTCAAATCACCATAAACCACTCAGAAGACTACCATATCTCAAGGGTTACGTGCTGGTAAAGAAAAGAAGTTTGTTAAAATTACTAAAAATTAAGTTCAGAAGACTTATCATATTTATCTTTAGCGTTTATCTTATTTTTATACATTTTATGCTCTTTTATCAGATCTTCAGCATATTCCTTTAGAATCACCAGTAACGTTCTAAATGCAGGTTGGTTAGGTAATAACACTTCTATAAAAGTTTCCTTATAGAAGCAGTGTGAATACTTATAGCTTTTAAGAATGTTGCTCTTGAGTTCCTCTCTTAGTTCCGTTCTTTCAAAGTAAGTTCATTTAAACATTCTAAAGAAGTTCCTACTGGCGTCCATTTTTAATTAACTGAAATAATAAGATCTTCGAAACCATTTTATTTTGTTGTCTTGGTTGATAAAAATTACTGAAATTGGTGTCTAAGAATTCAGATTACCTAAAAATCTCAGGTCCATTTTCATTTACCCAGTTCAGACATTAAATAAAATGTTAATTAATTTTAAATCGTCATTAAATTAGATATATATTGACTATTACGTCATTGTATATCCAAATTACAATGCCTAGTTTAATTAAATAAAGTTCCTGTAGGATTTTAAAAATATATTTTCATTTTATTGTTTTTACGAAAAAATACACAACATTTTTAGAACTATACGTAATTATAAATGAACCTGATGATTTCTAAGTACTCATTACCTACAAATACTCTCAATAAATTGTTTAAAATGCTGGAAAATTACTAAGGGCTAATTAACTATCGATTTAAAAACATGGCATTGAAGCTTTTTAACAATCTAATTTTAATAACCCTTACGTAGAATTGTTGTTTGGTTAAACATAACGGAGCGTATTTTATATCCAATTAAGTCAAGGTCGGTACCATAAGTATTTACTTAATCAGCAAAAATTAATTAGTTTGGGGTAAGTTACTTAATGAATAGTATTAAAGTGGATAGTTATTAGTCCATTTTTCAAAATTATTTATTATAAACTATCATTCAATGTAGTCGGTCTGATGACAGACTGAACCATTAGTTTTATTTTTAATTACAGCTCATAAACTACGATAAACCGGGTGAAATGGTGGTATTATATAGAAGAGGGGCCTTGCAGATTTGTTTGCGGAATTTGTTTTCATAGTAGATACCAATTTTTTTAGTGGTCAAGTGGAAAAATTTCGAAAATGAGGAGAAATAGAATTTATTTTTCCCGTAAATATAGTGATGGGGAACTCAAAATGTATGGATTTTTTTCCTAATGGACAAGGTTTTTACAATCGGACCATTATTAAACACGTTATCACTGGAGATGTGCCGATTTCAGTAAGGTTACGTTCTGATAGGATAGGGATGTGTTGGATATTGATAGGTTACGTTATGTTAGGTTTGTTACATTTGTTAGGTTAACCTAACCTAACCAAACCCAAAATAACCCAAACAAACCTAACAACGTAATATAACTTACCCAAATCTACACAAACCTAATATAACCCAAAAAACATAAACTAATCTGACATAACCTATCAAAATCTCTAACCAAACGTAACATAACCTAACCTATCAATACCCAACATACCCCATAATATCAGAACGCAACCTTACTGAAATCGGCACATTTCCAGTGATAACGTGTTTAATAATGGTTCGATTGTAAAAAAAACCTTGACCATATTCATGATCAGGGCGAAGTTTCACACAATTGTACCCATATCGCTATATTTATGAAAATAAATATTTTTCCATTTCTCCTCGTTATCGTAATTTATACTGCTTTTCCGCTTTAAAAAACAATAGTCTTGTATCTTAAGTATTTAACTACAATGGGGAATAATTTCAGCCAAAAATTTGGCAATACCCCTGTTGTATATAATCACCAAAATGACAAATAGTCCAGCTATTTAGGTCACTACATTAAATGTTTGCATAAACCCTATACACGTATTACTTATGATCAATATGTTTACTTTAGAAATTGTACTGAAATTGCATGGGCAGTATTTATTAAAATAGACAAATGAAAAAAAACATATTCCTATAATCTCACAAATATTATTAATTATAACAAGTACTAATGGAATTATAGTTTTATCTAGGGAAATCCATATTTTATTAATTTAAATGAAATTTATATTTAATCATTTGAAGCCTCTTTGAAAATTCAATAAATCTGTATTGAACAAAAACCAACACATGTTTAGAAATATTAATAACTGAACTCATAAATTGGTATTTAAATTTTTATTAATTAATGTCAATACAAAAATTATCGGTGCAATTCCAGAGGGATTTACTTCAAATTAATAATAAACAATATTAGTTTACAATAGAGAGCAGATGATAAAAGTTATTATTGAAATGTAATTGAAATGAGTTCGTTGTTTTCAATGTTTAAAACCTTCAAACCAATGAATTATTTATTGGGAAATTGCTCATTAATTTATGGAAAAATATTTGTTTCGCTGTCATGCTTGGTTGTAAGTATAATTATTCGTATTTTTAGTGATGTGAATTGTTATTATGAACAATATATTAAATACTTGCCAATAACTAAACGAGTATAAATACAGCTTGTACTAACATAAAATAGGATATTATATTAGTTTGAATAATTAGAGTGAAACAATGTAATATAAATAATGATTAAAAAAATAGCCGTTGTTTAAAAACATTGTATTTATATATTTTTTAGTGTATTTTAACAGTGTAACTATGTAACAATCATAGTTGTTTTCATAGAATGTTATGTATCATTACTCTATATTATATAAAATTCAATATTACTTTCTGTCTTTAAATATTATTAATATTTTTCAAAACTAACACACTGGATAGCTCTGAACTCTCTGATATCTTTTTTATTATTGTTGTCCCAGATAAAAATGTGATTATAAAAATATTCTACGTGTTGTCCAATCCACCTTGGTTACGTCGCAACCTTTTGTTCTTTTTAGAAAGAACGCAACAGACGTGAAATGTTGTACATAAATTTTATATAATTCCTTAGTGTTACTGGTCAAAGAAAATGTTGTGAATAATTATTTTCACACGTAACGTCTTCAATGATTTTCAAAATGTATCAATATGCTCTTTAGATACCTGCTTTCAGTCTTCTATGGTGTTTGAGAATTCAAATCCCACTAAATAACGTTGCATTTTGAGTACCTTATGTAGCTGTACTTGCCTTCAACATCAGATTGTATTCATTTTCTTTTCTCGGATCTATTTTTTTGTTATGACCTATAACACCATAGTTCTTAATTTAATTACTGTTTTAATTTTAAAATTACTATAATGAGTATGCAACTTAATGATCAAAATTGTATGGAAGAATGTTTAAAATAAACAATAGAAAAATAACTAAAATGTGAATAAGAAAAAAAAAACACAAATATACTTGTTATTTATTAATTTTTTGCCGATTGCTCTCATTTTGGAACCAAACATTACATATGCCTTTTTATATTAAAAAACCGTGTTATCTTGTAACATCTTGATCAAGGATCGTGCTCAAACTTTACGTGTGAAATACCTAGGGCGTAGTTTGCACGTGAGTGAAATGGCTGCTAGGTGGAACAGCAAATACTATTCATTATTTAATTCTAAGACGCCGATCGGAGAGGTATGGGCGAATATGAAGGGTAAATGAGTGTAGATGAACAAGTGCAGTCATTGTTACTATCTGAGTTCGACAGTAACAAAAAGGACTATTTATTAATACCCAAAAGCCAGGGCAACTACGTGACCTACACCTTCACGTGTAATCCGAATTAGGTAGTGTTGGTCTGATTTTCAGCTAACTGACAAGTCTAACACTCAGTTCTCCTCCCTACACAACATCCTGAACCTTGACTACCATCCAACATGGCCACCCCAGACTTCTCTATTAGTGTCTAAGTCGATGGAAAAAAATCAAATAAACACAAAAATACTGTTCTTATTCCTGTAGTTACGACTCCAGCTTTTTGGTGGTAAGTAGTTAGGTTACTATTTAGCTGACATTTTGCATGTGATTGATATATTTAGTCCAGCTGGATACACCCATGTGACGTCATTGTTTACTGAGCAGCCTTGTCGTGATGTTTACCGTATATTCTAGCATAGACCAATCATAATAATATGACCTTAGTTATCGTGTAAGAACCCAACGGTAACCGCGTACGGCCTACTTTGGACGGGATAAGTTTGTTTACGATTCGTTGCCATGGCAACCAGCGGCTGTAAAACTGCCATCCACACCACCTGAACACGTGCACCTGACCTGTTAAATACACATCAATAAGATTGATGTATGTACCCTTTGCGTGCGTCTTGTTACCATTTACTAAAAACACACAATCAACTTACCGTAGAGTTATATACTCGTAGGTTTGTACATATAACTTTATTTTTAAAAATTCAAGCTTTGACGAGTCACCTTGTCAATTACTTAGTTTGATTTAGTATACTGTCGGTGTTATTTACAGTAATTAGTGCGTCATTTTTAGAAAACTCGACCTTATATTAGATTCTATTTTATGGACAGGCAATTTTGGCAGACTTTCCCATTTTGGAAGAATTTAGCATTTAATTTGTATGCTTGCTGCCTTTATGCATTGTAATATATAATACATACCACGATCTTTTTTTCTGTTTCGAAAACACCTTTTCTTTGTTTAAGATCATAAATATTTCGTGACGGAAATATTGTAAATCCATAAAACGTGTTTTTTTCACCAGCAGTTTTTTAAACTCCTACCAGATTATTCAACGCATTCTTGGTTCCACAATTGTAGTCTTTTAGTAATATGTTCAAGAATTCAAATGTAAGAAACAACTTATGTAACGCTATTATGCAATCATACAAGTGTTCTTTTATTACTTTTTTTATCAATATGTTTATATTTTATTCCTTCCAAATTACAAAAGGCTAAAATTGAAAAGTAAAGATACAAAACTTAATATCTTATATGTAAGAAATACATTAATCTCTGCATTAAAAATACCTTTAAAATCGATGCCTAAACAATGCTTAAAAACATTCATTAGAAAACTAAACAATTTTTTTACGGAAATTAGCTTACATGGTCCACATTATGTGTGGGCAGATCGTAGATATAAGTGTATATTTGGGGCAAGAATGAGGGTGAGTGTAGTCATTGTTACTAAGGTCGACTGATCCTTAGAAAGAGCCAGATCAGCTTAGGGCACTAAAGCTTTACGTGGAATCCGAACCACGTAGTATTGGACTGATTTTAAGTTAACTGACAACCTTGTAATCAGGCCTCAACCTTACATAACATCCGGATCCTGACTACCACCCAAAATAGACACCCCAGATTTCTTTTCCAGTTTAAGACCGTGTAGAACCCATCACTTACGACACTTAGTCCCCAAGTAGCTGGATTACAGCACTGCGCCATTAGTGCCGACAGTGTATTGTAATATATTGTGTTGTTTACCTTACAAAGAAGTGTAGTAATAACATATCTGAAGAGTTTAATTCCTGGCCATAATATATCGAGCAATAAAAACATATAACAATAAAATAAAAGACGAAGACTTGTTCAAATGTATGGCTTTCTCTGTTATTAGAAATACTCAAGAATATCTCCTGGGCGTTTGTATTAAGTTTCACAACAAGGAAAGCAGTAAATCCTTGTTAACAGAACCTTTTGAGAAATCTGAAAGTGCAAAGTAAGCCTTTACACCTGGGTAGATGTTTAATGTTGTTCTTCAACGATAATTAATTATTTATTCATTTACTGTTCAAATTATCATTACAAGTTTTTATTACTAATTTACTATTAATTGTTCGATTATTAATTGATATGTAATTATATTTATAAATCTACATTTAGTTATATATCTATTTGTATTAGTATTTGTAAAACATTAATAGAAAAATCTTATTGCTAAAACTGATTATGAGAAGAATTTTCGTAACAAGTTTTAAAGTTGTTAGTAGTTTCTTAATACTATTTTTCATGTTGCTATGGTTCCAAAACGAGTATATATATATATATATATATACTCGCGGCTTTATAGATATTAGGTTTAAATAGCGTATGGTTTTCTTTAACTTCCATTTTTTTTATAAATAAAAATGTTAAAGTCATCTCCTGTCTCAGAGCTAAATACAATCAAGCAAGTCATTTAAGACCCACCTAACTGATTCTATTTATGCCTCCGTAAAACAGCGCAAGGGGCACTCTGAAACTATGTGATCCATTGTTTGTATGGACACTCTGCAATCACGTGACTGATCTACTTACTGTCAATCCCCAATTGTATTTCCAGTAGTTACATCTTCACTCCAGTTTGAAACTGATTCGACAGTGTCAACTCCCTACGAGGGAGGTTCATCCCACCTACAGGTATTGACGGATCTTTAACAAGATACTTATTTTGTCCATCAAACTGTTCCACGCTATGGTCCATCTACTATTGGGCGAGAAATTTGATCTGCTCAACTGGAAAGCAGTGCGTAATGGTCGATTTTGAGATTTCAAGAGACCGTTCTGAAGTGGGAAATCCAGGGTAATGGGTAGGTGTCAGGCATTTCAGATCTTATTGAATTCTTTACGTAGTGCCTCCAGACATCTTATCTCTAGAGGAGTTGTATTGCACAGCACCGGGAGCCAAATTAGTAAAGTTGCCAAGGGAATGCCACTTATAGCTCTCATGGCTATATTAAGTTGGACATTTATCGCTTTTGTATATGCGCTATTTAGCAATTTGTCCTCGTCCAAAACAAGTGATCTTCACACAAAACAATATTTGAATAAATTCGTGTCGTGGGACTTCGTTTGTTTAGTATAGAAGTTAAATAATACATTACTAATAACTTGTAAGTTAATTCTTATCTTTTATTGTTTTTATTATACAATTTGACAATTTATATGTAAAAAACCAAATGGAACAATATAAAACGAATTGGTTATAAATAAGTTATTTATAAGTGAAATGCTTTTTTTATATACACAAAAGTACTTGAAAATAGAGATTGCGCAATTATATAATTACTTAATAAGAAATGAATACAGTAATAATGATTAGATTAGGAATAGTGTTTTTCGTATTTAACAATAGTTTTCATTGTAAACATCTTTTTAATGTAATAAAATAATAATATTTTCATCTGTATACATAGAGTACTTCTTAAAAATACATACTATACTATTTGTAAAAAAACATTTTTGGTTTTTTCGTGACACGATAACAATTTCGTGACAGATATATTCAAATTCCAAAAAATGAAAAAAAAACTTTTTACCGAGAATCTTTTTATATATTTATCAGAATATTTAACGCACTGATGGTAACAGTTGCTGGTCTTTTGGTAATCCATTAAAGAATTACTTGATGGATAAGAATTAGACCCTAATAGATCGTTAAAGTCACGCAAGGCGGTCATAGTTATACTAAGTAGTTAACTATATGCTCATTTTATTAGTTAAAGTATTCGAATTGTAAAAAAACAACCTACATGACGTTATTAATCAGTTGTATAGCTTTTATTTTATAAAGTTTTTTCTATTTGATTTCTTCCAAATTAAAAAAGGTTAAATAAAAAGTAAAGATACACAATGTGATATGTAATAAATAAATTTCTACATTAAAAATAGCCTTATAATCGATGCCTAAACAATGCTACAAACATTAATTAGAAAATTAAACAATGTTTTGGTTTAGGGAAAGGAGCTTACGTGGTCCACAGCCTGTGTTCAAGCTCGAGTTGATATTAGTCTATTGCCTGTTTTCTTATTTAACAGGAAAA
Organism: Stictocephala bisonia; assembly: GCA_035578905.1. Classification (NCBI taxonomy): domain Eukaryota; kingdom Metazoa; phylum Arthropoda; class Insecta; order Hemiptera; family Membracidae; genus Stictocephala; species Stictocephala bisonia. The sequence goes on from JAQJVL010002420.1 coordinate 70,717, forward strand.
TGTCATGAAAAAATGCCAAAGCGGTCAGGCCATTATTGGGAAACATTAAAGAATACATTAACTAAATATAATGAACATTGAAAATTATCTAAAATCTATAAAAGAAAAATAGTATGACTTTACTCTTTTGCTCCATCCTATTTTACTTTTTAATTTTATAAGTAAAAGTCATCATTAGGAGAATTAAAATAAATACTAGAAATAAAGTTTATAACATTTACATATATTTATTTCTTTACTAAGATTAATTAAGAAGATACTTGTAGGACCAAGGAGGGATCTGCAAGTGCTAACGTACTGTTTTCAGAATTCATTATTTTAAGAAAAACTTCCTAGAAATTAAAAGACTATCGTCCACTCAATGGTTGCCATAGATGCAGTCATAAAATGGTAGTCGTACCAGTCATAAAATTCTGGTATGTCCATACTGGGTGGTAGTCAAGGTTCAGATGTGTAGTGAAGAAAACTGAGTGCCATGCTTGTACGTTATCTGAAAATCATACCAATTCTACGTGGTTCGTATTCCACGTCAAGTCCCTTAGTTGCTCTGGCTCTTACGCTTTTATTAAATAGTTATATCTGAGGAATAGTTAACTTTAATTAGTATTTGCACTGATCATACTCATTCGCCCCTTATATTCGCCCAGATCTCTACTACTACTTAGTAATGAACGTATATTACTGTTTGTAATACCTAAATTAGTCATTGTAGGTCTGTGAAGTCCCCTTGGTCCACATGTTAACCTTAATTTAAGTTTGTTAGAGGTTAACATATCATATTATGTTTACATATAAAAAAGTACAAAATACCATTTAGAATTCCCAACGAGAAATTTCAAATCTATACGAAAGATATATTTATTGAATTATTTTTTTCCATGAGTTAAGTATTTATGAAATAGATTGTATTTTTAAATTAAGTAATAGATGTTTCTGTAATGATTTTACTGTATATTATATGTCTGAAAAACATTGTTGTGCCACTGTCCATATAGTGCAACTCGTAAAAAAATTAAAGAATATACAGTATACCATGTACATTTTTAATGTATATAAACTGTGAATATATTTTTTCATGTACATTTATAATATAAATTTTAATATGATGATTGTGATCTGGCTTTTAGACATTTAATAAAGATACAAATTATGAAATATTGACTTTAAATGACTCAATAATATGAACTTAAACTAAATTTGTAATGACATAATAAAATATCCAAACTTACATTTATACATTCATTTATAAATGGATGGGCGTGGATACTATAAAAGAAGTCTGGGGTGTCCATGTTGGGTGGTAATCAGGCTGTCCAACTAGCTAAAATTGAGACAAATAGTGCACGGTTCAGATTCCGCGTAGAAATGTAGGTTCTAAGCTGTCCTCGCTACTGGGCTATTAATAAATGGCCCCTTACGAGAATAAGCCTAGCTCAGAAGTAACAAGACTACACAGATCATGCACACTCAACCTACACCCACAAAGTTGTGGTGGCGTACCTTATTTGGGAATCGTTATTAATGCAATCTAATCCCATTATACTGCAGATGGTTTTTGCACAACAAATTCTAGCATAGCAAATCAGTCGGGGGGGGAGGGGGGGTTAGGAATGTACTCAATGGGAATACCCCAAAGGCTTTTAGAGTACACATTCGGAAAATGGTACAATGAACACAGATTTTGGAATCAGGAATGAGAAGGTTTTTCCCTTCTAAACGACGGGAAATCAACATCATAGTAACCCTTAAATTACACGTATTGTAAGGATTTGTTTATTTTTGTCTAAATTCACCAAAGTCGTTGGTTTTTAAGCAGTCAGATTTATATATTCTTGTAAGTTCTTTCAACGGTTTTAACTTTATAAAAACGCCCAACCTCTAAGGAGACATTTCCATTGCTCTCAAGATTATTTTCTATACGCGTACGTTTAAATTGACATATCTGTAATGAAACTAGTTTGAATACTTTAAATAAACATTGTATGTATTGTATTTAAATGTCATTATGTCTAGTAGAATTAAAATTACAAAGTTTCATTGTTCATTATTAATTAAATAAGTTCAATTCGCTAATGAATTAAACAAAGTCGCCCTGAGGGAGCGATCTTCACCCGATATAAATCATTGTTTTTTTAGTCCCAGCAGCAGGATTTAATCCATTAGGAATTTACGTTGGAAATAATTCAATTATATTTAGGGATCTGTTTGTTTCTGAATCGTCGTATTCACATTTATTTCTGAAAAATTCAAACTTTAATCATTTGGAAACGCTTTCATATTAAAAGTTTTTCCGCAGAGCATTGTATTTGAATATAGCTGTGAGTTAGCAGCCAATTAAAAAAAAAAGAAAAAACATTTATTTTAGTATGAATGAATCTTAATACTAAACAACAGTATAATATATTATATATATATATATGCTATAATCAATAACATTGTACATATATATGTGGGTGAGTGGGTCGAAGGTTTGCCTCAGACATGTACGAATCAGTATAAAACTATTGAAATGTATTATTTCCTTATTAATTAACATAATCTTTTATACTAGTCCAGTCGTACTGTGACAAGGCTGGTATGGTTAATGACTGAGTAATGTCTTATACGTGAAATTGCCCTTTTGCATTTATTACTAAAGGTAGAGAGTTCCAAGGCGAGGCTTCAGGCCGAGCTTACATCACGAGCGCAGCAGCTGGTGACGGGGTTGGCGCACGAAGCGTGCAGGGGTGTCTCCTAGTCTTGTTATAGTAAAGTAAAGGGATCACTCACTTACCGACTCACTGACATAAATGTTTACCCACTTCAGAGTGTCAGAACAATTTTAAAGTTGGACTGAATGTACATCTAACAATTTTGACCCTAGAAACATTCAATAATTTTTAATTTTCTAGTAAATTAGGGCTGTTTTGGGAGGTTGAAAATTAAAATTGTTTCATTAGAATTACATAGGTTTCTCACAAAATAGTAGTTTTTATGACCTAACTTGAGGAAAAGCTTAAGTAACATTTTCAAACTCGCACAGTTCTACACGGGTAGCAAACGCGCAACTTATATGTGAATTTCAGTTTAAAAACTTAAACATTTGAGGTATCGAAGACTCCAACTTTTTTTATAAATGCAAAATTTTTAATACTGATATTGTCTACTCAAGTGGTGTATCAATTTAAAGCTAATTTTCTCCCTATAGTTAGTAAAAGACTGGATTTTGGCGAGTTACATCCTTTATTTAAAAAAAAAACTAAAAAAAGAAATATTCGTACGAGGAAATGAAGTTTTTTGAATATTTCAGAATGTCTCATGAGATATTTGACCACTACTAGCCACATTCCAACATGTCATCTCCGGAGAAATAAAACTCCGTTCCAAAAACCAGTTGGACTAAATATGTATCTTTTAAAGATATTATTTGTATCTCGTTGTTTAAGTTTTTATAAAGATGAGATTGTTTTGTGTCGATCCCATAAGTGTTACATTGTAAATAATATCAACCAAAATTGATCTCATTAAACTCAATTGATTTTTTTAAATTACAATATGAATTAGAACTTATTTTTAAAGTAGGGTTCAGTGTAATTTAAATTGTTAAGTAAAATACGTTTTTCAGTAGATGTAATTTCGTTAAGAATGTAAACTTCAGCTATCTTTAATGGCATATAGAATGAGTGTTACGGTTCTAATCAGTATAATTCAGAGCAGCAAGGTTTTCATTCTCCTTTTAGGGCCAGATAACTAAACTTTCTATTTTTCTTTTTCATGATTTTTTTAAAACTAATCAATGTTAACCCAACGAATACGAATCCAAAGAAATTTGTCTGTAGAATAAAAAATATTTAATAAAAATATTTTTTTAACCATTTGTACACCGAAAACGACGTATATTACATATATATTATAAATAATTTTCTCTTGAACCAAAATGTTACGTCAAATTCTTCATGCACTGAATAATAAATAAGTTATTCAACCAAAACAGTAGGTTAGGTTAGTATATGTCGACCGTGAAGACATGATGTATTTAAATTAATCCAACCCAACCTAAATATTTCTAATTCTATATATTGTTAGAAGAAATTTATGTCGTATTCGAGTTTAGGAGTTTAGAAATATATTTTAATCAACAAGTCAACGAAACATAATATTTTCTGAAAATTAATGCTTTTTACCTATACTTGACATTTAGGAATCACTGTCAATCTACTTTCCAAATGTTAAGTTTATGATCTGCCAGAAAGTTTTTCAGCAATGTTTTCACTAACCATGTGCCTTTTGTCCCTAAAGTGCCCCTTTCAGGTTATATGAGGTTCCTTAAAAATGATCAGCCCGTATGTGTGAGGATCGTTGATTTTTGGCGTAAGAAGACATAGCCTAAATATGATAATACATGTGATAACATAATATTTCTATTCCCAAAAAAAGTTAAAACACACTTACCCAAAGTTTAATTTAGAAAGGTTAAACAAACGAAAGTACTAAAGGTTTGCTCCGAATTAAGCGGTAATTTATTTATTTAAATTAATATAGAAAACATCTGCTAGCACTACGAGCTGACCACCTAGTCAAGACAGCTTTGTTGAATACGCCGGTGATAAATATAAGGGAGCTAGAAATGGAGAGAGAAAAATCGTTTCTCCCAACAACAATATCACAATCAAATTAAGAGTGACCTTTTTTTAACAATACATCACGACTATATACAGACTGTAATATCACAGACCACTAAATAAATAAGCGAACATTGAAGCTCAAATTATATATGTAAAAAAGGTTACCAACCGTCGCAAAAACAAAATAGTAAGTTACAGTGATATAAATACATTTTACAAGTTAGCAGGAGGGCATTGTTAATTTAATTAATTATCAAAGCACACGTTTGAAATGATACAAAATTAATTCCCGTCTGGACAGAAGGGTAGTTTCCCGCAGGTTAAAAATAACTAATCCAGCTCCGTTGGTTTCACCCAGATATGCTAAGCTCTGACTGCATGCCTCGGGGGAGCCTTGGTCACTTCTGTAACTGTACGTCATTGGTTTATCTATATATCTTGGTTTACTTGTTACATTACGGAAATCGTAATTTTTTCGATAATTTATAGCATTCGTAGAACAGATGTTAAGTTTTATCCACACGGGTAATAGCAGGATTTTTATTTGCAATACAATTCAATTGTTTATTCTCGATTAATTTACTCTGATAAATGTATTTGAATAAATGTAACCCGCAAACTAGTCACTAACTTAATGCCATTCTATATACTTAAATATAATATTGTATTGTAATATATTTATGCATTTTGTGCTTATATTGTAATATATCTGTGTTGTGCGACGTTCACTTGTACTGTACATGTACCAACACGTATTATCTAGTTAAAAATCTATTTATATATTAAATAACCTAATAATGTTTGTAATTAATGGAATTAAAAATATAATTTTATCATTTTAAGTTACTCACTCATAAATGGTATCTTATTTATTGTATTGAATTATTTATTCTGTAAACCTAATTAGCTACAAATTTAATACATTCATGAAATAGGGACGGTAAATATTTAAACTATTATTGTAACTATAGTGGTGTATTTATTATAATAATTGTTTTTTTATATCGATTTCCCAGTGCTGTAATCCAGCTATTTGGGGAGAAAACTTTGATGAACTAATAGGCGATTGGTTCTATGCTCAGTTGTCTTTGTACCGACATGGCGTCCGCTCAATGGTTAATATCGACGTCCATGTTAGGAGTAATCAATCAGGGTAAACATGTTGTGTAGGGAAGAGAACGGAGAAACAGGTTTGTAAATTAATTGAAAATCAGACCACTACTACGTGGTTCGAATTCCATGTAAAACTATTTGTCCATTAATTGCCTTGGATTTTGATTTATTAATAAATGGTTCTTTCTAAGGAACAGTCAACCTCAGGTAGTAACAATGATTACACCTTTCATGTTCATCAATATCTTTACTTCTGGCGTATTACTGATAAACAGTAAATTATAATAATAATAATGAGTAATATATTGTTTCAGGATATTATGCTACATATAAATTTCAAAACTAAATCTAATAAAGTGTGGTAGATGAACAAAAATTATGTTTACAAATGGTGTATTTTACTATGATATAATAATATAAATTAAATTATTTTATATATTAAATAAATATATAACCTTTATTCAAGTAAAACTTACCTGTAATGTTCCTCTAAAAATGTTTGTTATTCTAAGCAAAAGAAAAACTCAGTTCCCATGGTAATTGTTTAAGAATTTATAATAGTATTGGTGTAATAATAACAACATCGTTTTTAATGTTATTAAAGTAATGTAAAAATATTAAAAATTATTCACAAAGGTTTAAGAATATATATATATATATATATATATATATATATATATATATATATATATATATATATATATATATATATATATATATATATATATATATATATAGGCTATATATATATTAATGAGGATAAAGTGAATACATATAAAAGTGTGTGTGTGTGTGTGTGTGTGTGTGTGTGTGTGTGTGTGTGTGTGTGTGTGTGTGTGTGTTTGTGTGTGTGTGTTTGTGTGTGTGTGTGTGTGTGTGTGTGTGTGTGTGTGTGTGTGTGTGTGTGTGTGTGTGTGTGTGTGTGTGTGTGTGTGTGTGTGTGTGTGTGTGTGTGTGTGTGTGTGTGTGTGTGTGTGTGTGTGTGTGTGTGTGTGTGTGTGTGTGTGTGTGTGTGTGTGTGTGTGTGTGTGTGTGTGTGTGTGTGTGTGTGTGTGTGTGTGTGTGTGTGTGTGTGTGTGTGTGTGTGTGTGTGTGTGTGTGTGTGTGTGTGTGTGTGTGTGTGTGTGTGTGTGTGTGTGTGTGTGTGTGTGTGTGTGTGTGTGTGTGTGTGTGTGTGTGTGTGTGTGTGTGTGTGTGTGTGTGTGTGTGTGTGTGTGTGTGTGTGTGTGTGTGTGTGTGTATCAAAGCAATATCAAAGCCAAAACGCCAAGTGAATTCTATGACATCTTATGGGTTAACCTAACACTCTTATGTTTAATTTATATCACGCAAGTTTGTTATTAAGCTATATACCATTTACCGGTACAAATTATCGAGCTATATATATATATATATATATATATATATATATATATATTTTGTTTTTTTACTTGCAATTATGTTTATTCATTCAGATTATAACTATTCACAATTTAAATGTCGAAACAACTTTGTGCGTATTTTAAGACAAATATGAATTTATACGCTTGGGTGTAGAATGAGTATGGATCACACGTGTTGTCTTGTTACTAACTGGGTTGGACTTGGATTATAAATGGCCATTTAGTAGTACCCCAGGGGTCTACTAGTAGACTAGATAACTAAGGGATCTACAGCTTTACGAGGAATACGAACCAAGTAGTACTGACCTGATTGTCAGCTAATTGACAATCGCGATACCGATATCACTCCACCCAACCTCTGGACCCTGACTACCACCCAAAATGGACACCCCAGATTCCACTAGTAGTGTTCACGTCAATGGATTTATTGTGCAATTGCCGTTTCGGTATTATTTAGACTCAGCATAGAACATATAGTTTACAAACTCCACAGCACTGTATCCCTAAGTAGCTGGTTACAGCTCTGCACCATTCATATAAATAATAATTACAATGAATACATCACTGTTATTTAAACTATGGTTAAATATTTAATGCCCCTTTTGTAATACTTCACTTGAACCATATGCTTTATGGTACAAAAGTGACTAGTGCCACCTGAGATGGTTTTTCTAAAACTATTTTTGTTTATTTTTTAAAAATATTCTAAATTATAACAATAGCTATTGTTATACAACAGTTAATTAAGGGATAAAATTTAAATCTATCACAGAGGGCATACAAATTTATGCTCTCTTTCATAAAAGGTTAAATTTAACATTTTATGTTCATAAATAAAGGTGTTTTCCTTATTTGAATCTATCATTTTCATTATCCGTTGGAGAATCAAACCATTAAGGTGGTAGGTGTGGCAAACTTAACGAGAATGATGACTGATTTTATTGTTTTGTATATTTTAATTTCTTATTTTTATCTTGATTGACTTCAAATATTTCATCACACATCATATATTTTTTTAAAAAAAGCTCATTGCGGAAGGTATTACAAAACATATTTACGTTAGTCTAGCAAGGCAATATGGTTTTATTAGGTTACTAGCTAACAGTAAAGACTGAACCGGTTCCAGTTAGTTCAGTAGCTGTTTCCTTAACGACGAAGTTTTGTACTTGTTGCATATGATACAGATAAACTACCATTTATTTTATGAAAACGATATGAAATATATAAGACATAAGATATTTATTTCCCAGCAGTATACAATATTGTACATAGCAACTGTCTAAACTTACATACTACAATGAAGATTACCTAATCATTTACGACAGCTACCTAGGTAATATCTAATGTTACCTGTGTAATCTGTAATCTATTACAGTGGCCCAATGTCATTGTTAAAAAACTGCAACAGATTTGAAGGCATTATTGATCAATATTCTCTTGACAGCCTCAAGAAAATTTTGTCGATTATCATATTACTATCTTTCTTATAAAATTAAAGTGTTGTAATAAGTTGAATTTTCAAACCTACTGATGTTGTGAGTTGGGTATACTAAGAAATGTTGTGTAGTGTTATAATTTCCATTGTTAATGTTTTAAAATTTATTTTATTTTTGATAAAATATTTGCGGATTATTACAACAATATAAAGGCTAGGAAGGGTTATTGTTTTTACTGCTATAAATAAAGGCCTACAATGACATTTGAATGGTTTCTTATACAACGTTCTTAGTGCAGAATTTTTAATTTTGAAAATACATGTTGTATTATATACACACAAATAGCTTTCTCATCCAATACTAGTTATTATGTCTCTAATCAATATTTATGGGGTCCAGGAGAGAAGCACTAATCTAGTGCCATGAAAAATGAAATGTAATGCATTTCTATCCAACAATAGTGGTATACCTCACTAACTTATCATATTAATGTCATGTTTATTTTAAATTTATAGATTAAAATTGCATAGTATTTAGAAAACCACCTTGTATGATAAAATGTTTATTTAAATTAACAAAATTTTATGATAAATTGTACCATTTTAATACGGGTGAAACTTTTCTGTATAAAAATTTCCAGTTTCAGTTCATTTTGCTTTTCTAAGTTGTAATACAATTAAAAGGTATGTGTTCAGTGGGTTTGAAACAAAAGTCCCGTTGAGGATTGAAATGTTTTCCGTAAGAGTTAGCTAAACAATGTTCGTAAAATTAAATTTAGTATAAGTGTTTTACCGTCCAGCACAAAACTTCAGTTTTGTAAAAACAATCCTGAATGATTCTATTGTGGATTTGTTTTTACTTAATATAATCTTATCATCAATTTTATGATTAGATTAGTATTTAATTACTTAATTCGTTCACTTAAATTTGAAATATTTGTTTGTTTTCCGCTATAAATAGCCAAAATGACCATTTTACTATTCAGTTCCTGTTTTTATGGTATCTACCAAGGTCAATAATTTAGGAGAGATGACACTTAATTTTTCAGTATTCAGCTTCAAAATATCTCTAATCATCTGTATACAGATTCAACAAAAACTCAATTAAAATGGCATGCTGAAAAATCGATCATCTGCGTATAGTTTAAGATGTATAATAGGAGAAAATACTAAACTACTAATAAAATTAATAATTCGTAAAATCTTCATAGTGACACTACACCGTACTAAATGAATTGGCGACACTACTGGTGCAGTGCTGTAACCCAGCTACTAAAGGACGAACAGCTGTAAAAAATTGTAGGCGATCGGCTCCATACTTAGTCCTCGTAATTCCGACATGGCGTCCACTCAATGGTTGCCAATGTGGACTCTACTAGAAAAGTCTGGAGTGTCTATGTTATGTGTCTATTAATGAAAGTTAATATGTTGTATAGGGAAGAAAACTGGGTGTCATGTTTGTCAGTTAACCTAGTTGGACCAATAATACGTGGTTCGGAGTCGACGTAAAGCTGCAAGTCCCTTAGTTGCCCTGGCTGTTGGGTAATTAATACATTGCGTTTTCTAAGGAACTGCTAACCTTGTTAGAAAAAATTAGTACAGTCCTTCATTTACACTCGCCCATATCTCTACGATCAGCGTTTTAATGAATAATTATCAAACGGAAAGCAATAATTTCCTTAAACCGCCTTTTAAACGTACGATATAAAATATCTAAATGTACTTTTCCTACTTGTTATCAGAACTTTACCAGCTCGTCATTAATATGTTATACCATAACTAGGTATCATGATAATAAGTTGAATTTGATAGAAAAATAACTATGCTTTTAATTGATAATATCAGTTGAGACTAACAACCAAAATAGATAATATGAAATTTAATTTTTTTTTAAATCTTAATCATAGGTTCATGCTATTTTAATTTCATAAAATCTACAAAATCACTTTAATATTCCAATTTTCATATTTTATATATAGCAATATATACAAGCATATATTGCTACAGGCTAAGCAGGAATGAGTAATTAACTGGAAGCACTATATAAAATACATCCTAGCTTTAAACCTTTATTTAATGTGTCAGTTTGAAAGCGCAAAGCTGGTTCCCCACGAGATATAAATGCATAAATAACCTTACATTTCAGTCGGTTTAGCTCACTAACGATAATCCAATAAAAAAAACCTCGTGGAAACGTGGAGTATTTCGCAACTGTATTCGATAATATTTGGGCTAATCCATTTCCGTTTTGGCAGATTTATTCTAGAAAAATAACATAATATCGTTGTAAATTTACTTAACTGTGATTTTATTTATAAGTAACAAAATTTAATTAAATTCTATTTATCTCACTAATTAAGTTCGATATTGAACATTTCGACATTATTAGTTCTTGGTTAATTGTCATCGTAATGTTTACAGTTTATTATTTCAATAAGTTGACCCGACATTTATTTTAAAATGTATTTAAATATTAAGTAACAATTACAAATCAATTATTTATTTTACTTTTTACTCATTACTGGAATGCCGATTGTCAACGAGTGGACAAAAAAGAGTGGCAAATTAATGTCATAATTTTATATGATTGTATTTGATATTTTTGAATTACAGGCCGATATTCTGTTCATTCTTACTTTTCCCATTTATCATAATAATACCATTGTTTTGTCTGTGCAGCGTATTACAGTAAATACGTAAAACAGTACAGTAGAAGTTAAATGTTGTTTGAAGGTTATTTATTAAGCATTGGACTGTTCATAGTATGTAGATAATATTTCTATATTTCCAATACTTCGAGTGTTTAGGAAACAAACACCTAGCACTCGTTTCCTAAACTCTCGAAGCATTGGAAATCTTCAAATATTATCTGCAGAAGGTAAATATTACTGATTAAAACTAACAGTCAAGGCCAGTAATTGTTCGAACGCGTAATATCTCTAAGTTAAATACAAAGTCCTGACGCCTTAGACCACTCGGCCACTGGTGTCACAATCACTCTATGTTACTAACTAATGTTTTATGTTCTAAAAATATCTACTTATTATGGTTAAATATTAGTCTCAATTTTTAGCTAAGAAGTCTGATGCTCTGTTGTACACCTCAGACTTATTTCGTAGTCTATTTGTATCCCAGTCAATAGTAACCATTGAGTGGACATCATGTTGGTGTATGGAGGACCAAAAGAACCTATCACCTAAATCTCCTCAACAGTAATCTCCTAAGTAGCTGGATTACATCAGTACTGGTTATGGTTATTATTTATAGTTATTGTATCTTATCAAACCTGTTAGTTACAATTGGTAATGATACAAATTTATGGTTAAAATAAAATAATGGACGATACATAAACACGCAAATAAGCACCATAACCGAACTAGTAAAGTAATTAAATGTACCCTTTTTCGGACATTTAATTACTTTACTGGAACATAGGTTAGAAAATACTGGAACATAAATCCATTAATATTACATTACTATAAGCAAATACAGGGTGGAAAACAAATGTTGTATGACTTTACTTGTAAAAGTGAAATCTTGTACATAATCATGGTTATAAAGAACACTTTTTGACGCCCTTTGTGACATTTAATCTTTTAAGGGGGACGGACCACGAGGAGTTGGACGAAAATCTACAACGTAGGCCTAGGTCGAGTTTGGTATCTAATGAAAGGTTCATTTAATATAAATTTACTGTCACAAACCGAACTTCCAAAAGTTTATCCTTTTCCGAGTAGTGGTCATTTTAATTCCAAAAAACTATTTTGAACAATATTATTTCTCCACTATTTAACGGTTTTAAGTTCATTATTTTTATCAAAAATCATACTTTATGGAACACAATTATTAAAAAAAAATTAAATATCAAATTATCTATGGTCAAAAATAACGTTATTGTGAAAGCGGTTCAGAATTTTCCCACTGTATATACATTCTTCCCACTTGTTGTAATAGAGACAAGTAAGAAAGAAGCACTATTACTGTGGAAATTTTACAGGACTTTTCACTGTTTAAGTCTGTTTGTAAACACTTTTTCCCAAAGCGTCTTTGATCCTGATTTAATGAATTCCTTTACCTTCGTTTGAACCCAGGACACGAGGTTTAAGGTAGGCTAACCTTAATCCTTTTTCCCATTTTGTCTCTAAGCTGACAATTTTTTTGTGCTTGTACAATTTTTATATTGAGTAAAATTTAAATTATTCATAAAAGATATAACATTAAATATAGAAATTCTTATAAGACACTTTTTACCCCTACTCCAATTTCTAAAACATATGTTTAACCTCTATTTTTAATCGACAACTCAGTACTCTAGAAAACTAATTACTTTCTAGATTGTTGTTTGTTCAGTGTATATAAGTATAATACAGTTAAGTACATTAAATATATGTATATATTTTGGAATTATTGTTATGTTGGAGTTTTATTTACATATATAATAACTATACTTTAACTATGAAATCGAGGAAGAAAATACTTAATGAAATAGTTTGATGGCAGGAGTGCGGAAAACACGCACCACGCACGTTATCTGATGAGACGGGTAATTGTTGTATGTTGGTACTAGATACCTTGTATGTATTTCAATTTAACTGTACATAACTAGATATAGTACTTGTTATTATATACAAGGTGGAATAAAATATGGAAAGCTTTCACAAAAACGTTCAGTTGTGTTCCTTAAAATATGATTTTTGAAGCAGATAAATAATATTGTTCAAATTAGTTACTTTAAAATAAAATTACCGCTACTCTGGAGAGGATAAACCTTTCGAAGTCAGATTTGCGGCAATTAATTTCTCTTGAATAGACCTTTCATTTTATACCAAACTTGACCTAGGTTTACAATGAACATTTTCGTTCAACTCCTTGTTGGCCGTCCACCTGACAAGATGAAATGTCGCTAATGGTGTCAAAAAGTATGTTCTTTGTATGATCATGTATAAGATTTCACTTTTACAAGTGGAGTCATACAACAGTTGTGACATCGTTTCCATGTTTTCCCCCTTGTATATTATATTCTGTTTGGTAATAAAAAAAATGGAAGATTATAAATTGATTAAAAAGTTTCTATGAATAGGAGATTTTTTAGGAAAATTTAAATGTTTATAAAAGTTTATAAAGTATTAATATTTGTTAGAAAGTTTCTACTGTATACTAAATACGTCACTGTAGAGTTTCAAATGTCATTGAAGGAGTCATAAACAGAACTCGAAACATGTACTCAATGTAAATGAGCTTGTCGTGTGTTTTATAGCAGCCATTTAAATACAACAGATGTTCATTTAAATGTTGTTTATTAGATTGTCTGATGAATATTCATTTTGTGCTTCACAATTGTTTTAGCAGCCATTGTCGTTTATAAAATTTATGAATAAAAGTCAGAATGTACAACAACGCTCGGTTTACGAATTATGAATTTAAAAAAATGTTTGTCTTGCACTTGACCACACTGAAATAAATTTGGACCAAGAAATGTTACATTATCATCAACAATGATCATCCATTGACATATCCATTTTCAAGTGTAATCCTACACTTTCCTCCATTTTGGTCTATCCCCCCAGGTTTCCTCTTCCTTCACATGTATTTTCTGCATCCCCTTCCCTCCACATCCTTTTACACTTTATCCTCCCACCTTTCTCACAATCTTCCTCTTGGCCTTCTTCCTCTTTCCTCTTTCTCCAGAGCTATCTTACGTAATTATTTTCCATCTTATTCACTTGTACCATCCAATAAATCCAAAACGTCCGACAAGGTGACATAGTTAAACGTCATAAATAAAACACACGACATTGTAAAGAGGAAATGCGCTAATAATCGAGAGGTGTAACTCAATATTTTCTGCTTCTTTACAAGGTTCCGTTACTGCCTTACAATATACAGTTATGACATTTCATTGCAGTGCTCCAAGTACTCCAAGTAGCCAACCAGCACAACTTCATTTCATTACCGTTGTACCTCCAACGTAAGTCGAATAATTATAATAGAAATAGGCTTTGACAGGATATTAATCAGTTATTTCAGATTTATTAATCACAACTGTGGATGTAAACAGTGCAAAGATACTCACTTCTGCTGGATGACCGCTAGGATCGCCAGTGCCGTGCTTGTCACCAATATCTAACTGAATGTCGTGCCTGTACGTTGTTAGACTGTGGTTATTTTATAACAATGTCACACTTATAGTTATTAAAATACAACATAAAAATATCAAAAATGGACTGAGAAAGTTTGTTAGTGATCTCCATCTATTTACACTGTCCAATACGTACGTACGTAATTAAATGAAGATTCATGTATAAAATAAACTCTGGATTCAAAAGAAATTAAATAATACTGGTTTAAAATTTGTGCACATTTCATAAAATGACAATTGAAAAATTATTAATTTGAAAACTCAAAAAGAATTGTTACACTGTGCGTTGTTTCGGATTTGAAAAATCTAATAGTAGTTTATGTGTCCAATTTAAGTAATCAATACTAAATGTACATATGTGGTAAAGATATGTTTCGTAACTATTGACTGATTAAAAAAAGTTTTGCTTTTTAGAATTTTTAATCTTGAAATGAATGTGTCCTTAGTGCCCTTAATTAGTTTAGATTTACAGTTCATGTATATCTTTTTATTTTAAAACGACACTAGCGTAAAGCATTATTTAGGAAGAACTTATTTGAAAAATGTAAAACAAAATTTAGTTGTCAAAGTAATTAATCTTTTGAAATCTACTCACATATTATGTTTTGACACTATAAATCTTATTTAAACTATAAAGTTAATAAAACCAAGTATTTAGAAAAATGATTTAAATGTTTATAAATAAATTAGAAAAACAATTAAAATATCTTGCTTTAATTAAAAGTTGCCTTTATAATTTTTTTTATTTATTTTTCTCTGAGTATGAAACATAAGAAAACTTATGATTAGTTATTTTCATAATAAACAGTTTTAATGTATATACACAGTCATCAATTGATTAAAATAAACTGGAAATTAACTATGAAGTAAATTATTATTGGAGTATAAAATATCTCTAGAATTCCCATTTTAATTCTAGAGAGATCAATTTAAAAGGGAAAATCCTGGAAACTGACGAGTTAATCTTTAATAGGAAGTTTTATGTGCAATAAGGAAAACTTGTTAACCAGCTTAACTGGAACACTCAACCTAATTGTACTACAGCATACCAAACAATTAAAACATGAATTTATATTGTAGTTGAGCAGGTTATTCGTGAAATATATATTTTAACCGATAATTAAGTCTTTGGACGTGCATTTTATAGTTAAAACCTTATTCCTCATATATTTAATAATACATTAAAAATATGTATTCGTTAAATTTACTTTCTCCCAAAAGTTTTAACATGGAGATAGTATTTTGATCACGTTGTTTTACAAGTTGATTTAAAAATCCATTCATTAGTGCCACCTGAACCTAAAAAGAGTTTTTTGTTTTTTTTTTTCTTTTTTGTTTTTCTCTTTTTTGTTTTGTCTGTCCTAATGGTCACTGAAGACCAAATGGATGGATCGGTTTTTATAAAATTTGGTATGTAGTTGTATTTAGCCAAAATCTCCCAACTGATTCTTCACTTTTTAGAAATGTTAGTATTTTTTATTTGTATTGGCAAAAAACAATAATGGAATTTTCTCAGGAATGTACAAACGATTCTTATTAAATGTTCATGAAATATGTAAATGAATTTTTTTAATATTTTAGTAAAACCGTATGTCCTTCACTTTTATAGTTTTTACATTTTTTGTACAGGCAAACACATTGAAAATGCAACTTTTTCAACCTTTATTCTAACTATATTGATTAAATGTTCAGTAAAGATACTAATTACAACCAAACAATATTTTAGTTACCATACTACTAAGTTGGGGCTTGAGACCAAATGCCGAAAGCCAAATTTTAAGTTGCTGAAAGTTGTTTACGTAGAATTGGGCTATGCGATTAATGGTATAGCTGTTTTTGAAGATTATTTGTACATTTTGTAAACAATCTGGCATAACAAATGGAAAGGGAGAAATATTTTTCTTCTTACCTGATACTATTTATTTTGTGAGGGAGACAAAGGTAGTTGGACATTTGCCATCATTACGTGAAAATTACCCACGTAATTTTCACGTAATGATGGCAAATGTCCAACTACCTTTGTCTCCCTCACATGATACTCCATCATTAACAAATTTCAAAAACAAAAACTATTTATTTTATTGAAAATATTTTTTATTGTTGTTACGTATATTCATAAAATGGAACGAAAATGTCTTTATTGGTAACATAAAAATAAATAAATAAAAAATAGGAAGATTAAGGCTATAGAGTCCTCTCTTACACCTAAAAATAAATAGAAAAATAACAGATTCTACATGGCTATGAAAGAAATAAAAATACAATAGTAGTAATAAAAGTAATACCGTATATAAAAATTAAATAATATTAACTAAAATAACAAAAAGTAGCCTGTATATTGCTTGGTAATAAATATACAAATAATAAAAAAATCAAACGACTTACAAACAAAGAGTTTTACTCTTCTTCATACACTCCTAATTGTTGAGTCCATCATCAGTGCTACGTAATCGTCACGCCTCATGGTCAGAAACAATTTTCCTTAACCACAACCCTAAACCGTTCACACACTTGATTCATTGTCCCCCATAAAATATGTTTTTTTTTTATTATTATTATAGTTTAGAGATATATGAAGTTGTTTTCTGACTATAAATACAAAACTAAACATTATTATTTAGCAAATAATGGTAAATTACTAAAGTGGAATGGTTTGTAATCCATTAAATTGTAATTAATAACTTATATTCACCAGTTAAAAGAGGAAAGTTTATTGTTAACTAAATAAGATGAGATCAGAGGGTGTATAATACAGAAGGGAAGTGTGACTTCCGGCCAAGAATGACGTGTTTCCTGAAGTAGTTAACTGAAGTCGTGGTTGCCGTGCCATCGTAAACCAAGTACTGTGTTTGTGAGAAAATAGTTACAGTCTTGTAAGAATATATTCTTGATTATAAACAGGCCTCGATGTATCACTGTGTTGTTTAAATAGTTTTATTAATGTAATTTTATAAAGGAAAGTGAAGTGTTACTTATAATTTTAGTGTCAAAAGAAACATTATGTAAATTACCGTTTTGTTAATATAAAAGTAAGTTTATATTATGCACTCCTTTTTGTTGTTCCATTTATACATTAACTTTTTTATTGAGCTGTTTGGTTCTAAAAGTAATATTGCTCCGTATTATTTAACATTATGTAAACGTAGGGTGCATTTAAGTTGAATTTTGCCTAGTCACATCCATCGGCTGTTTTTATTGAATAGTATTACATGTCCATGTGTTTCTAGCAAAGGTTCGTGGGCTCTCAAAACAAGCATAACTAACAAGAATTATATTATATACCTATTTATTTTTATTTGGCCTGTTAAGACCACAATCAGTGTTTCACTGTGTTTTGTACAGCGACCATTAAAATAGTTAAGGATATTTTATTTTACCAGGCGAAATTTGAGACAAGAAGCTTTCTAACTCAACATGGGGACCACTAGCCAGTGGTCAAAGGTGTTTGTGACGCCTAAGCCTAAAGGTGACTGTCAAACCACCACAAGTGACTAAGGAGGTGAGCTGGGTTCAAGTATGGATTCACCCACCAATCACCAATCCAAGGAACTGCAACGTGCGATGGTGTTTGACATCATTATCCTGCGATAACGTCACAACCATTTGGAAGTGAGATACAGAACTACTCTTCCCCCACTGTGCTACACCGTTTAATGTTGTCATGAAAAACAGAGACGACAATAGGATGTTTGGTGGCTTCAAGAGTATCAAGCCCCGCCCATAACGTCATCAGCATTAGTGAGCCTTGGTTGATTGTGCCAAGACTAATAAGATAAGCTTAAAATTATGAAATAAAATCATTATTTCACTTGCTGAACAAAGCCTATCACCTTCCATGTTCACACTTCTACCACCAAGTCGCTGATCTACGGCGATGGAGCAATTAGCAGTGGTCGTAACTAAAACAAGGTAACTACTGCGACAACATTAACTTCATGCAGCACACATCCACTCACCGAGCTTGGACACCCTGACCACTCCACCACCTGTGGACGATCGTAACCTCATCATTTATCCCAACATCCCTTTTGTATAATAATGTTGGGTGTACATAGTGTAATGTATTAATTTATAACAAGTTTTCATGTAACATATATTTAGATCGATAGTAATTTTACTTTGCTAGTTTGTAAGATTAATACACATAACTTATACGTAATTATTTTTTACTAACAAATAAAATGTAACTGCCTATGAATGAATTCATCAAAGATCAATAAAACATTTTGAGAGAAAATATTAAAATTCACTACTTCTATACAGAAAATATATTTTATGCAACGAAATTTTAAGTGTGTGGTAAATTGAAAATAACTTTTTATTGTTATGACTAATAAAAATACAATTAATAAATTAGGTGGAGTAAATAAAATAATTGAATAAAGAAATAATGTTTTATTGTAGAAGAAAATCTTCTTTTTCTAACAAAACTTTGTATACGCCACATATACAAAGTGCCTATCATGGGCAACCTTATGACCAGTAATAATAATTAAATAAGTAAAGAAATTATTAAAATATATTTATAGCACAAAGACAAGTCGAAACAAAAAGATTTAATATTTTAAAAGCATATTAATTTCTTATTTTTGGTTTGTGCTACTTATAAAATACTTGCTTTTCATTTCTAGATTAAAATTACACGCATTTATAAAGTTATTCATTTTATATTTAGTACGATCCTACAAAACAAAAAAAAAAAAAAAAAGGCTCGTATAAGCAAGTAAGAGGAACTGTGTCTTAATTTGACATCTCTTTTTACAAAAAGTGGAAATATATTATTTATTACTAAACTTAGTTTCATTTCACAATAATTTGGTTTTACACAACTAATTTATAGTTTCTGATAGTTAATATTTATTTACTATTTGTCTACGAAGAATCGAATAAGGTGATTTCTGTAGAATCAGGATATATTTCGATATAACATATTTAATTTCTGTTAAATATTTGAAAAAAATTAAAATGTCATAATTGGCCCTTCACCTTATCCTCTTAGTGATACTACTGATTGATAAGTTGTTTTTTTTTCAATAATCATAACTCTTAGTCACAGAATATATTAACATAAAAAAAGGTTAATGAAATACTGGTAGATGCATTGGTAGTATGGGTCGACCAGAATTTTATGTAAGCTAAATTCGCTCTATAGATTTAGATTGAAGGAATATTTTCTGTAACGACATATAAAGGCATAAAATCCCCATAAATAGTTCATAGCACCGTTTCAAACCAGATATTTCAGGATTTTTTTAAGGATAGGCCTATCTCCTCCTTAACCTTACTCTGCATATTCCTCATATACTATTGATCTGTACGACGAACTTATGGTAAGGGGGTGAACAAGTACAGTAGAAGGTGAATATTACTGATAAATCCCCCAGCGCTATCTCTAATCTAAGCTCAAAGTCCTTGACGCCTTAGACCGCTCGGCCACCGGCTCGCCCAAACAATATAATATACATCTTTAAAATGATAGTATTGTGTATTGTGTTTCATTTTATAAAATTTCAAGAACCTATCTCTCGTTCTACACAACTTGAATAGACACGTTTAGAACGAGTGTTTCAAAGTTATGGAGTTAATGGATCAACTAAAAATATTTACCTTAACTTTACTTTTGATATAGCCTACGTATAGCTATCATGTTTTGTTTAGAATAATTTTTATTTTCTGCCTCTGGTTATAGTTTTATACCAAACTGCTAAATCAATTACCTGAAAAATCATAGCAGTTTTGATTTTACTTGTAACACCGTAAAATAATTTCTATTTTTTAATACTTAACATACGTATCTTTAGTAAGAACATGTTGCATTGGTGTGTGATTTTTTGTTTACATTTATGTTATTACATGTAAATTCCACAGATAAGCTAGGCGATTTTGTATGTTTTAGCTATGGGTTCACTATCATTGGAGTTAATATGAAAAGAAATATATTTCCAAATTCGAATTCATATAATTTTATTTCAATTCTTACCATTAGGGATGGCTGTTGGCTTAATAAGCTAAATCTAATAAATCGAATTTAGATTGATGTTTTTTTTAATACAAAAGTTTAAAGTTTAAGTCGAAACTTAAACTTTAAACTTTTACCTTAATTACTTTAAACTTTAAACTTTAATTACTTGTGTGTCAGTAAGTTCGGATGGTTAAATTCATTATTCCTCAAATAAACATTACCTGTTTACATTGCAAGATAAAAATATAATGTCCATAAACTATACCTATAGGTGCTATCAAAAGTTTACTATGAAAATCAATTTAATTTAAATAAAAAAAAAATTGGGTGTGCGTCGGACCACACGGTGGAAGTTATACTTCTTTGGCCATTCTCATACACCCACTCACGCACACAAACAGACAGGATGTATAAATGAAATTTAAGACATTTTTCAATATTATTCAATATATTTATCTTCAATACGTGACTTCATTATTATATTATACACCTATATTATCATTATCAGTAATTTCTTCGATTAAATTTCTTCGATTAACAATCGATTAATCGATAGTTCTTAAAAATTTGTTCTTACTTTTCAGCGTGACGCGGTTTCTCGGCCAACATCCCATCCCAAAGTGTCTAACGGGCGCAAAGAAGTATAACTTCAAAAAAAGGACATATTTAAGATTACATCCGGAAGGAAAAGATTTATAAAGTTTCGGTTCAATTGTTAAAGTTTGAAAGAGCAAGGCGACCCAACCCATAGTTTCACTTACTGTCTGGGTAACGCCTCTAAACTTTTTATAAATTACCACAGTACAATGGTAAGATGTGGCATTCGAAGTTGGGAAGGAAGTTAATGTATTTCCGGAGAGTATTACATTTTAGTAAGAGCAGAGAAGAGTTTCAAAGGAAAAGGAAGTTTATTAAACCTTTTATGTTTGACATCCTGTTTACACCTATTTTTTCGGTAAAACAAGATTTAACTATATAATATTGCATACAATTCTTAATATTTGTGAACATAAAATAACAGTCACTACTTTATTGTATCAAAAACTGTGTTGATTTTCCATTAATGATCCAACAGATGTTTTTGCTGTACATCATTATGAATTTTGTCAATAATGAATGAATACTGATAAATATAGAAGGGGGTGGGGTAAAAAGAAGTAATATGTAATATTCAAAAAATTAAAAATTTTGTTATATGCAAAAATACCCTGATTAATGACAGGATAATGTGTACAATTTATAATCTTTTATAATAAATGAAGGTCAACATTGTTTCCTTAAAATTTTATTCAATTAATTGAAACCCCGAATAGGACCCTCGATATCCTAATCTGTTTATTTTTTTAACTGAAATTCAGATATAAAGTGCCCTTTTGCTACGTGTGCATACCGGTCAAGATTTGAAAACTGTACTCCAGTTATTCTGAGTTAGATCATAAAAACCTCCTTTTTTTGTAATTTTCTTGTGATAATAACATTGAAAATGTAAAGGCTATAGGGGCAGAATCGTATGTGTAGGCCCGGATTTCCCAATAGGCCCGGTAGACTAGGGCCTATGGGTGCAGGCTGCCAGGAGGTGCTCGGCCGAAAGAAAAAAATATATTTTTTTTTTCTATTTTTTCTGCCGAAATGACTAAATTGAACAAAACCATTAATGTTAATAACCAATCTCTTGTTAATACATTAATGGTATTTTGTTAAGGCCAGAACCACGTAAATTCCTCAAAAATTTGCATTGATAAAATTTCATCGTAGAGTGGTATTTTACCAACTAACATATAGGCCTGATGTAACTGTTTGATAAAGGTTTTTAAGAAAGTAACTTTAACTGAAGACTAGGGGGCGGAAAATATTATTGGACCTAAATGCTAAATCCGGTCCTGCGGATGTGAATAAACCACATCAGAAACCTTCCCGGGAGTGAGCTCTACAACTATCCAAATTTTCATGGCGATCCGTTGAATGGTTTAGTAAATAAGACTGCATAAATATAAAGAAGACTGAAAAGGTGTAAACTCCAATGTAAGTATTTTCATCAAGAGGAGATGTGAAAAATTATAAAAATCCGTTTGTTAAATAGTAATATTAAATCTAAAAATTATTTATTTCATTATTGGTGTGAAATACAAAACATGTAACAGAGTTTGTATTAACAATTTAAGGTTATATTTTACAGGTTTTCTTATTGAAAGAGTTCTAATGACGTCGGTTTACAACTAAAAAATGTGAGGGTTTATGTGAAGTCGGGCAGAAAATACGAACTGTTGAAGCTCTTGGAAATGGAAGGGATAAGGTGCTTATCGCTTCTCCATCGGCGGGACTTGAATGGCACTGGAGATAAGTCCTGCTGACAACCACGGGAACTCGTCCTAGAATCGTTTTCACCATCTTTCCAATATCAATCGCCCCTTTCCAGCATTATAACTCCAAATAACTCGCTTGATTACGCACATAAATAATATATCATATACTCATTATCATTATTTGTTTAAATTTGAAATTTCATCGTAGCTTTTGTATATTGTAAAGCAATTATGAACGATTACTCGAGGTCAAGATGAGAATGGGCCTGTGTAGTCTTGTTACTAGCTTAGTTCGACTTAAATCAAAAAGAAGCATTTATTATTGCAATTAAACCTTTAAGTGGAATCCAAACCAAGTATTAATCTAATTTTTAGATAATTGACAAGCTAATACTCAGTTCTCTTCCCTACACAACTTCCAGGCCCTGATACTCTCCCAACATGGACACTCCAGACTTCTCTAGTAGACAACCATTGAGTGGACATTGTCAGTATGACGGGGACCGAGCAGAGAACCTATCACCTACTAACAACCTCCACAACACTCTGTCCCCAAGTAGTAGCTGGGTTACAGCACTGCGCCACTAATCACGACAGATTTGATTTTATTCTATCTAATGAAGAGACCAGTGAATATTCTTTACGCAATTTTAAACTGGTTTTAATTCTTCTAATTTACTACTCTTCTCAATCAATAGAAGGCAATTTTTGTTGATCTTGAAAATGTTCTTTTGGACGGTCAAACTAAACCAAATTCAACTTTGACGCAAAAACCACTGAAGCGTCCTTCATCAGCCTCATCTTCTTCCACAAGGCCCACAAAAAAATCTTGTGTGGTAGTACTGTTGAAATATAACTTCTGACTGTAACTTTATATATTGTGAATGAGTAAGTTTCCAATACTACATTCTCCGTTGCCAAACGATGACAAGAACAACAAAACAGTTTTCATGATTACTTATCTAGAAGGTGCGGTTTTTTTCATAAGATTATTTTATAACTATGAACAAGTGATGTTTAAATTATTTTATTGTGTAGTAAAACTTTTAATGTATTATATTTTAGTTCTGATTACGTGACTCCTAATATTGTAAGCCTACTAAAAAAATTGAATTTTGAGGACAGTTAATTGTAATTAGAGATATGGCTTTTCCTTTATACCGACGTCTTATATTTTTCAAATGTGATGAGATATTTTTATATTTTCTATTTCAGGTAAATATTGAAAATTATTTATTTGAACTTAATTTTGTGTTAATATATGCCCACTTAATGGAGCCTTAATTTTGTGGAGTTAAGTGGAAGAAGGTACTTCATAGTCTAAGTTTAGTCCTGATAAAAACGATTTTCGTTTCGTTTCACTGAATTCCATATACAAGGAATAACCTGACAGCTTACACACACCTCACCCGCTCGCCCTACCAAGCTATAAATATAAGTAATTGGCTCCCTTCAATTTACACGTGAAGGTGAATGTGAAAGCCCTTCGTACCATGTGTAAGCTGTGAACGAATATTAACTGGTTCAATGGTTATAGAATATCTGGGGAGAATATTTATAATTACTTGAAAACACCTAGTAAAAATATACAAATAAGGCATATGTTGTAAAAGAAATTTACTAAATAAAGTAAAATTCAATCATTATAAATCGTTCAGATTACTAATAATAAAATGTACACATATTACCACTGTATCCTGGCGATGGATACATATAAAATAAATGTAAAGATCTTTAACTTAACATTGAACTTGTTTATGTGTAGTACTTGAAAAAACTATGTTGTACTTCTAAACAAACTTAAGTGTGTACTTTTAAACTTCTACAGACTTTTGTATGTACTTATTTTATGTATCTATAAATGGAGGAGTAGTTTTCTTCCAAAATAACTCTTATATTAAGTAAAAAAACATTAATAGCTATAGAACTATACGATGGTAACTTTTGTGAATAAGTTTCGTCATGAGGCTATTTGGACTGTACAGACATGTTGAAACAAGAATTCGATTCTATGACACAAGAGGCTGAACGCACATATTGGTCTTAAGCTATTGATCCTCGGCAAGTTATAGGACTACGAAGAGATTGGGAATGCTACGGCCATTGGCATGACGATATTATCCAACCGTAACCATAGTAACACCTTGCATGATTATAAAATTTCAGTTCCTTAACTGCACCTTTCTGATAACCTATTCATTTTAATAAGTGAAGTTCTTTCAATTAAATATTTTATGATTAAATATTGTTATATATTTATATTGTCCTATTTATTATTGTTTTTATAAACATTCCAGACACAGTGTGTTCTTACAAAGAGAATAAAGAAACAGAGGTCACATCCAGTATTGCGCTAAATGTTGTCGAATAGTTATATCTCTAGTTTTCCCTGCAGACAGCAGGGTTAGCAGCTTATCAGTCCCACCTTTATTACCCCAAATCCTTGAGATTAAACGTAGTATATATTACTACAGATTTATAAATATTTACATTAGTATTTAATATAGATTTCTTGTATAGTATGCAACTTTCACTGGAGTGACCAAGTACCATAAGAAAACGATATTTGTGGCTCTTGGCAAAACCACGCATCAGAGCTTAAGTCAAGCACCTTTAAGCACGCTTAGGTAAAGTTGGGGAATCAATAAAATCGAGTAAATGATAGAATGTTCTTGGCAACTTATGTCTTGTATGCATCATACATATGTTAGCTGAAAGATAAATTAGTACAGAGTTTATGATTATTTTTTTCGTCACATTATCATCATAACAATTGTATTTTTTTATAAACTAAACTGTTCTCTTAATATGGCATACGTCAAGAGTATAACATTTTTTGTTAGATAGTTATAATTTGTAACTTAAAATACACCAAAAATGGAACAGAACTAGACAAGGTCAATAATTAAAACTTTATTAGAGAAAACTTACTTCTTGCTCTCAATGAGAGCTCATGGAGAAGATCTCTGTACTTGTCGTTATTCGTGGTGTCGTTGAAGCTGAGATGGGCAGACCGGGAGCCTAATGCCATGAAGACTCCTTGGAGGGTGAAGTGGCACTTGGAGTTGCCTTTGTTGGAGTTAATGGGGTAGTTGTAGTAGAGGAGGCCGGCCACAGACCAGTTGAACATCTGCAGGATCTGTAGCATGGCCTTACCGACGTGCATGTAGCTACCCATCATCCTGGTGAGGGTGGGGAACTCGGTGTCCTTGTACACGAAGTTGTCCACTTGGGCCCCGGCAGTCAGGACTGGCAGACCCCACACTCCGGCGTACCGCGCTACTGGGGCTATGACGTAGTCACACACGGGGCCCAGGAACGCATCTGGATACAAACACACTGATTACTACGTGAATGAGGGTCTAGAGGGAGGCAAGGGGGGGGGTGATAACGAGCAGTACATCTAACTTACTTGCCCAAGAAATATACCAAAGAACAATGAAATATAAAAAGGCTTTAACAAAAAGAGTTTTGATATTTTATAGTGTAAATTTAATTTATAAGTTCAAATTTAAAGCCCATTAGATTAGTTATGTTCTATCAGTTACTAATAAACAATAGTATTAGGTGACACTATTTACGAATCGTAATAAATAATGAGTTTATTAAAAGGGTAAAATACTCACTACTACTGGGTAATTTTACTACTTAAAAAAAGAAGTAAGGTGGATTTTATGGACATTCTTCAGAAATTATTATAGGGGTTTTTTTTTTGGGGGGGGGGAAGATTTTCTTTTACCTAATTCCACCAAATAAGAAAGGTTGAACCTAAACACCTGTTTTAGTCTCAAGTTTCTTTTTACGTTATTTGCCTATACAACAACGAGAGTTAAACATTGTGAAACTACCCTAATCTATTGATTTATAGTTCTTATTCTATATCTACACTCCATATTTTGAATTCTTTGATTCTCGCCCACCTTCATCAGATGATTTCTAGTTGTTCACACAATACCATTATATAACTACTGTCCATTTTCCCTTACCACTTCAAATTTGCCCTACAGCCAATTTTTTGCTTTTACCTACAAACTTGTAAAACCACTTTCCCTACTAATTAACAATTACTAACTATCAGCAACGCCCTTGGCATTGAGGGATTGCAGAATTAAAACTATTGCGTAGATAAATGTTATATATTATATAAATGCGTTATATGATATATTTTCTCAAAGAAGACTCGTTTTTAGCCAAAAAAACAAATGTAATTTGAACTAACACACATATAGTGTTATGATTATTAAAAATCAAAATACGATTGTAATATTTCATAAATATTAGATGGATCATTTATAAGTTTCCTTTTGTTGTTCGTAAGAAAGCCATTATTATAGGCAAAGATTATACAAGACAGCCAGTGTTTAAAAAGGTTAAAGTATTGATTCTTTTAACAGTAAGCGCCTGGCTTCGCAAGCCATAGGCTACATGAACGCAGTATCTGTTTTGCATCCTCAAATTCTTCAGGCGCTATCTGAAGTTTTGAATATATTTACTTTAAACGGTGTTGTTGTATTAATTTGAATGTTGATTTATTAACAAACATTCAAATCATGTCACAATGCCACATAGTATAGTAAAATGATAGATCATCCATGAATCGATTGTCAACAGTAGTTGAGTTAAAAATCATAAATTATTCCATTTTATCGTATCAGAAGTATGTTTCTCAAAAAAGATAAGAAGGGCGGACGATAAAACTATTCTTTCTCAAGAAAGTGAATTTATCCAGTTAAGGACTTCAATATTTGGGGAAATAAAAAGACATAATGTGTAAAAATTATGTCAAAAAATGACATATGTTTCTAAAAGTATAAACCTAGCTAAATAAATTTAGATGTTTACAACAGGTAGAAGAGCATTAAACTTACTAGTCATGTTATCTAAATTACATTTTTATTAAGTAAAGTTAACATTCCTAATATTTATTGATGTAAATTGCCAACAGCACTATAATTTGACATCGTAATAAATTTACCTTAAAATATTACCTAATATGAAAATTGATTGTACTGCACTAAGTTAATGATTAATTCGATTAGATAAGAAAATTTAAGACCTATCAGCTTGTTAACAGTTTTTTTTCTAAAATATTTGAAAGGTTAATGAATGTAAGACTTTCTGCATATTTGAATAACATATTTTTTTTCAATGGCAATCAGTACGGTTTCAGAAGAGGAAAATCTACCGAAGATGCGCTTCTAAATATTTTTAATGTGATTTACGAAAGTTTAAATTCAGGGAATAAATCAACAGGACTGTTTATTGACTTTAAATCCGTCTTCGATTTAGTAAACCATGAGATTTTGCTACACAACATGGAGTTGTTAGGAGTGAGAGGACCTGCTATCAGCTGGTTTCTCAGTTTCCTCTTGGGCCGTGAACAGCGGGTGCGGATTGGCGAGTCTCTGGGCGGACCGCTCCCAGTCAGGACTGGTGTGCCTCAGGGCTCCGTCATATCTGCCACCCTGTTTTTGATATTCATAAACGATCTCTTATAAATGAGCCTTAATGGCATGCCAAATGCGTTTGCTGATGACGTAGCATTTTTTTACTCTCACAAAAATATAATGACTTTGTTCAATTACATACAAGAAGATTTGTGAACTCTAAGAAGGTAGTGTCATTTAAATAAAATGCAATTAAATGTCAAAAAAACTCAATATGTCAATTTTGATTTCAAATATTTTAATTTTGAAAAAGAAATGAAATATCACATTTTAAATTGTAATGAAATTAACTGCAACTGTGAAACGATCAGTAAAGTCTCCACTTCAA